>JAGKTI010026381.1:0-11123 GCA_018397915.1 Birgus latro | reverse complement strand
ATACGAGGTACGAATGGCTGGTTGTCTCACACCAGCTTGTGCACTCAAGGGATAATGTTTATCTCATTTAATCTGAAAATATAAAGTCTTGCCTCCCTTTTCAACAAACTCCACCACCCAGACTACAAAAAAAAGTCGATATTACCATAAACACAATAAACACCCAAAAATGCTAAATAAAAGATTTTTTTAAAATCAAACCTACCGTATTATGTACTGAAAAACTTCAACATACACATATCTACTTGATTCACACCATTTCAGCACCAATGACTGATTTTTGGTCAAAGAAAAAAAATAATACTGCGATGTTGCATCACTGCAATACCTAAGTGTGACCAGTATCAGGTGCCTAAATTTATGCAACTTCCACATTCGATTGCACGCCACAGGATGGGTCTAAGAAGCTGAAATTTGCACTACCAGGTGTGCCAGAACTTCCTCTTCAATATGGCAAGGAACAAAAAATTAACTTTTAAAACTTCAAAAAATGGCTGCAGGGTTGGCCTGTGGGGCCTGACAAATTCCAATCGGTCAGCCATGGAGTGAGTTAAGAAGTTGCAGTAGTATGTTCTTTCATTGTTATCAAAATCACACACTGCAAGGTTCCCCTGATGACATGCACAGACTCTCACTCACAAACACAACCATTCCACAACAAATATCCACATGCAGCACTTCTCTATCTATCTAGCCATTGCCAGATGCCTTAATCCCGTAAGGGGTGGCCGCAGACAAACTGTCTCCATGTTGCACTGTCCCATGCCATTTCACTGCCCTGATCCCAGCTCACACACCCCTCTCTCATATACCTCTCCACTCCATCCCTCCATCTCATCCTTGGCCTCCCCCTCCCTCTCCCCCCCCTCCACCTCACTCACATACACTCTCCTTGCTAGTCTCTCACTCTCCACATGACTAAACCACCTCAATGTTTCTCCTAACGCTTCCTATCATATCCACATCCACACCACAACGATCCTTCACTTCCTCATTTGTCAGTCTGTCTCTCCATGTGACTCCACATGCTCCTCTCAAATAACTCATTTCCACTGCTCTCACTCCTGACTTCTGTCCCTCCAACAAGGTCCAAGCTTCACTTCCATACATTAAGAGTTGGTATCACAATACTGTCATGATGTAACTTTTTCACTTCCATGCTCACTTCCCTGTTTCTTATCACTGTTTCAAGGAACCAGCAACCTTTCTTCCCTGTTAGACCCTTTCAGGCACTTCACCCTCTAAACTTCCATCCTTACTCATCACACTACCCAAGTACTTAAATGCACTCACATTTTCCATTTCCTTGTCATCCAACCTCACTGTACATTCAGTGACTTCACCTCTCTCGAAGACCATAACTTTACTCTTCCCTACAGTCACCTTTAGATTCCGTTTCTTACATACTCTCCCAAACTCATCCACCAAGCCTTGCAGCTCCCCTTTGTCTTCACTTAACAACACAGTATCATCTGCAAACAACAGTACAGGGAGTTTCCAAACACTGCCCTCTTTCATTAGAGCTGCTCTAACATCCACTGCCCTACCTTGTACCTCTTTTATAACCCCATCCATATATAGAATGAACAACTTCTCGCTCTACACAAAAAAGACTGCCACACTTAGTGTGTTCCTTGGCCCTAGGGATCAACTGCTCTTCTGGATCCATTAAACACAACTTGAATGGGCATAACAGATGTGCACACCCATATTAGGTTATGTGTATACATACATACTGTACATGCATACATATACAAAAATGACATGTTATGACACCTCTTATGAAATCCCTGAATTGGGGTTGGCCATGGTACAGCTGATGTTTTGTTAACTGGATGCTAAAGCAAGTGCCAAAACTAGCTAACTACTCCCCAACAGTTGCCGACTGGCAACACTGTAGGAGTTTCATCTTGGACTTTGACTCCATGTATGCGTACAGACATTCAGAAGATCTGGATGACAACATGTGGCTGAATTTCCTGCCTAAGAGTGATGACTGTGAAGCCAGTAACCAAAGCTTGCAGCTACATTTCACTATTATGGCAGTATCTCCTGCAGCTGATGGTAGCCATCCATCTACTAACCAGATGTGTGTGAGCCAGTCACTACAGTACATACACAATAGAGTTACCTATTTTGGGTTCATAAAAAGCAATAGATAAACCATCTAATTTTCACTGAACCAACATCGACTACTCAGATATAACTGCTGTGCTGTACAGCAGTTTGCAAAATGGAGGGTGATAATGCTGGGGAGCTGACAGTGGATTCAGCTGGATGGAAGAATTTGTACAAAGGAGTGTATGACAAGCATCTGGTACTCCTATTTTTCCTTTTCCAGTGCAGTGATACCTGGCAGACCAACTGTAGCTGAGAGGCAGTAGGAATCATGTAAATGTGGATGTTTCTGCCAGTGAGGTGGAGTTAGGATTCCAGAGGCTTGATGGTGCATGAATGAGAGGGTGACCCATTTAACTGGGCAGACTTTTGGTTAGTTTCTCCTATCAGGGTTTTTCTTACTCTCTGGACCCTGCTTCACCCCACTGATAGGAAGAAAAAAAAAAAAAAGTCTGGATGGATGATGATGATGATGAAGCCCACTGTTTTACCTGGATGGCTTGAGAACCCATGATCCTTTGGCTGTGAAGCTTCTCCATCAACTGGAACTCTTAACTTTCCCAGCACTAAATGTTGAGTGGTAATTAAACTGTCTGGTTTAAAGTAAAACCCTGCATTGGCTGGCATGAACAGTTTAGTGCCTCTTACATCCATCCCACCTATTTGGCTACCCTTTCTCCTTCATGTCCCTCCCTCCCTTTTGAGGCAACTTGGAGTTGAAGGAATGGCATTGACAACAACAAATGTAGGGCTGCACATTAGACTTGATTACAAGAAGACTATGCTAACTGGGGAGGTTCACTTCGAAGGTATTTTAAGTACCTGGCCAGTTTTATCAACTAAAACTATTTTTCTTCTTTTTATCCCAGGAGCAATTACAATTACCTGATAAGGGGGCTTAATCTAGACATGATGATACAGACTGGAGTGTTTTTCAGGCATAAAAACCTTCAAGCCCATAAATGAAGGGTTTTAACCTAAAACATGAGATATTAACAGTACAAAATCCCACAAAAAATTTAATAAGCTGTTACTAATCAGGTATTTAATTAAAAAATGTTAGTAGATGGTATTTACCTTCAAGTCACTATTCTTAAAAACAACTACATTCTACATAAAAGACATGGTTAAAACAATAACTCAATTCTGCATTAACAAACACTGATAGTAGAAACTGTTAACTTTAAGGTGATGCTAATTTTATTATCATCATCATCACCTATACCTCCTTTCCCACACTAGGGCGGGGTGAGAAGTAGCAACGTCCAGACAGCCCAAGTTTGGCCAATCCAATGGGCCACGTTTTCATTCATTCATCATTCAAGCCCCCGGAATCCTGGCTCTATCTGATACAGTAAACCCTATATAAAAGAGATGGTTAAAACAATGAATCAGTCCCATGTTAGCCCTTTGGGGTGTAGGGGTCAAAAGCTGGGCTCATAAAGAGGATCATACAAAACTGCTGAAAGACATACTGAATACTATTTCCTCACCTGTACAACTTGGCAAGAGCAGAGTACTGGTGGTGGTCCTGGAGCCAGGCAGCACACTCAGGGAGGTTACATGCAATATCTCCACACTCCAGGAATAACAACAGATCACCGGACTTTTTCTCTGCCTCCAGCTTGATAATGGCAGTGTCAACTTCCTGAAGTCAGCAAGGACAGCACAATGAAAATCCTTTGTGTAACATTTTATGACAACATAGTAAGCTACCTATATGTATGTATTTCACCTAAAAAAAATAAAAATAAAAATCATAATTACTATTAAATTCTTAAGTTGACAAACTTTTAAAAAAGACTTTAGGCTAAATGGATGAAGGGACATTTGCAATTAATGTAATTGGTAAGAGACTATGCAAAAAATAAGTTGTAGGGAGTGAGTTATACAAAGTAGTCTGGAGGTCTTCTGTCAGAGGTTAGGAGTTTAATAAATGGGGTAAAGTAGATAAAAGGAAAGCACTCAAATTTGGACTGACCATTCTGAAGGAGTGGGGATCATGGTGTCTGGTGTGTAGGAGGTAATTAAGGAGGAAATCTTTGGCCTCAAGTATCTTAGCCTGGTCTCCCTGCATGGCCTGAGAGATATCTGCCAGGTGGTGCAGAGGTGGTTGACTCCTCATGAATTCAACACTGGCTGGCAGCAACCCAGGAAACAAGCTGATCACCTTAAAAAAATGAATAAAATAAAATTTTTGCAGGGCCGAAAACACATTTTTCTTTGAATACTGAGATAAACCAATGACAACAAATCCTCTTTTAAGCTTACACTCAAAGACAGAATCATCTACAAAGAAAAGAAACAATTTTACTCTGTGAGTACTCTTGTCATTCTGTGGGATGAGGAACTCATTTCAGGCTTTAAAACATTGAGGCTGAGGTGTTCACAACTCTGCTAAATCCATAAAAGGCAAAAGAAACTTCTCCCACAGTTTCCACTGAACTGTCTGCACCCTGAACTCAGTGCCATAGTGGTTTCAGAAATATGGCTCTGTTCTTGGATAGGAATGGTCAAGATTATATACACTTTCCTGAGAAAAATATTAATATTCTTTAGTGCCAACATAGGGTGAAATGAGGAGACGGATGTCCAAGCCTCAGGTGAGACTGCAATGTGATGGGCATATCCATTAGCTCTAAGTCTCAGAGAAATGGGTGGATTTGGCAAAAAACTATTTTTTTTTCTCTGTTTTCAAAAGATGATCCAAAGATGAACAGTGGGCAACTTTGGGTGAAGATGATAAGCCAAAAACTCTCAAATCATTGAGGAGAGAGAGTATCTATATGTCTGCACCTATAGTGTGAATATTACTGTCTAAATGACAAATAATAATTGAGTGGTTTGCACTGTCTTGTAGAACATACAGTCCTAAAGCAATAGTGGCAAAAAGAGAACAGGTAAGGGAATTTGACTGTTCAACAGAAATAATATATCCAAGACACAGGATCAGTTTCCTTTAAAGAGAACCCCCATTTGAGCCTTACCAACCCTATCTGGTAGATAACAAAAAAGATTTATGGAAGTTCATTTGTATTTTTGATTATGCAACCAAATGTAGGTGGTAAGTGGTGGTGACCATCATCTACTCAACTGATGTAGTGCTGCCTATTTCTTCCTTCACCTTTATCAATTTTTTTTCTGTGTCTGCTCTCCTCTCTTCCTATTTCTCCCATCTTTCCTGTCACTTTTTATAACTCTTCTGTCCTTTTTATGTAGCTTTACATTATGTGACAAGACTAATGGTTTCCTGCAGTCCAGGAAATCATTTACAACACTGGGTGGTAACCATAAACCAATCTATACATATTCCCTACATGTCAACAAGTTAGTTGGTGGAAGGTTAGTGCCCCTCCCCATAAAACAACGAACTCAAAGTCAAATGGCCAACCCTCATGGGATTATGGCTTGTGGCTATAGATAGATAGATAGATAGATAGATAGATAGATAGATGGACAACATCTTGTACAGTACAGAACAGTAGTTTCAGTAAAACTTTCCACTTCCTTCACTCACGTATCTTGCTTATGTTACTACATCTAGGTACTTATACTAAAGCTCTCATATGCAGATAACATTACCACAACAATCTCACGCCACATCAGACACATTCTGCACACTGCAATAAGGAAATAAGATTTCCTCAACACACTTCAAGCATGGGCCGAGGATAACAGGCTGATGATCACTCTGATTAAATCCACCACTATACTCATCACCATCAACAAGCAAGAGCACAGGTACACCTCTAACATCACACTCAACACTGTGCCTGTTCCACTGAGATCCTTGGAATAATCATTTGACACTGGATTCATGTTCAAGGACCACATACAAAACATCAAGAAGCAGTACACCCTCAGACTCAACACACTTACAGGGACAGACTTTGGGCAACAACAAATAAACACTCTCCCTACTCTACAAACAATACAATAGAACACTGCTGTCCCATGCCTCCCCAGCATGAGTCCCCAACCTATCTAACATCCACTACAACACCTTGCAGACCATACAGAACAACCTTCTACACATCATCAATGGCTGCACCAATATCACTCTCACAACTCACTTGCACTTTGAAACCAGGGTCCTCCCTGTCAGAGAATTTTTGTCATAAGAGGCAAACAATTCTATACAGCAGGCTGTGCTAACATGCAACACCTCTGTCATACATGATGGAGCCACACAACACAACCAGACACAAAATACAATCATTACCCTTTTCAACAACATCTAACCTTCAGTCACTCCAACACAAGCAATGATGAGACACATAGATCCCCATTTCACATACAAGGGAATACAACACCTTGATCAGAATGCTATAGTGTGTCCCCCCTCCCAGTATCCACCCAACACAGGTCCCCATAAACATGCCTCACTGAGTTCACCCAGCTGGGTTTAGATGAGGACATCATCAACCCTTCCTCAGTTACCAGTTTAGATTTGGGTAGGGTGGAATCACAGACAACATTTGCCCCTCTAGTAGGATAGCTTTACACATCATAACCCATACTATGCAGCACTGCACAACACATGCCACAGTAAGGTGCAGACACAACATTAACGATGTAGAGAACCTATAGGATGACCCCATAGGGGCGGTTGTTTACCTGCAGCTGACAGCATCTTCTAGGCAAGGCATTACTCAGGCTCAACAACAATAACAACTCCCCCACTAATTCAAGTCTCTATTCATTCATCATTACATCACTCTGAATGTAACTCTTCCTTTCAACAAACATTTTACTCTTATCAACATTTACTTTCAAAACATGACATTCACAGACAACAACAAACTCTGGGGCAATCTGCAAACTCTTGTTCATTCTCAGGATGCAATGCAGCATCATTCACATACATCAGCTTTGCAGTACTCCACCCTTTAAACTTCACTTCCATCCTCACCCCTCTTCCTGTAACTATACATTTTACCCTCTCATTACCCCATCCATAAATGTTTACACTGAAGAGCCAACGAAACATCACACATCACTGTTTCACTCCAACACTGATATTAAACCACTCAAGTTCACCTGGTGAGCAATATAAAATCATATGAGGCTGATGATGCATGAAAAAAACAAAAAAGACAGGCAGCATACAACATACCTATAAAATAATATGAGGCTGATGATGCATGGAAAAAACAAAAAAGGCAGGCAGCATACAACATACCTCTCTGACATCAACAGCTCCTCTAGTAAAGTACTGGTGAGCCTGAGTAAAATCACCATGTTCCAGCCTGACAAAGCCGGCCCTCTGACTAAGTGTGCGGCACAGGTGGTGGTATTGCTCCTGGCTCATGCCAACAGCACCTGTGTGTTCTGCAAGCTCCACCGCCTCCTCAACACGTTCACTTTCCATCAAAGCCTTTAGGTTGGTAGGGAGACGAAAAGGATTATTAAGAAAACACCAAAGCAAGTGCAGCATATGAGAATCAAGTAATATTTTGTATCATTTTGCTTCTTTGGAAAGGTGCATCACTATATTCACCCTATTTCTCATCACTATATGAGGTGGCATTAACTTTATGGAAGATATCAAGTTGTGAAGGGGTTAATGAAAATTATATCTAACCTCTCCAGTTCGAAATTTTTTTCTAAGTTGAAGAATGCCATGAGGTTGTAGCATGGCTAAACATAAAAAGACTTCCATCATAAAGAAGTGTAAAAAATGGATGCAAACCTTGTCATGTGCATCTCCATATATGCACAGCTTTTATTCATTTGTATTTATCCTTCCACCTCCTCCCACCTTCCAGCTAACTACTAATATACCCTTTTCATCACCCTCTCTAAGTGACCATACAAACTAGGCGTAATCTTTTCGACCCTTTAATCAACATACTTCTTTATTACACATCTCTTGTGACTCTCTACTATCCCCACCAATATCAGCAACCCACACCCAGTCATTAACAGCTTCTTTTCTACCAGTCTTACTCTTGATCAGTTGAATTTATACCATACCAATGATGCGGTCACATCAATACGTTAACTCCTTCAGCATGAAGGCATCTCTCCTACACCAATTAAAATGATCTACTTTTAACCTAAAAATAAGTTGAGAAAAACTCCTCTGGATGATAGGGGTAGCTGAGTCTGTTTCTTGTCCCCTCAGTCTAAAGATGTCTCTCCTACACAACATGAGACTGTCTGCCATAAGCTAGACATTTTCCTTTTCTTTTTATTTTATGCTCCCTCTATCCCCATGGTGGCTGAATGGTTAGCATTGCTGACTGTGAAGCTGCCGGCCCGTTAAAGCTGGGGCTCGAATCCTGGTGCAGGCAGCTGGGGTCACTTGACTCAGGTGTCCATCCACCCTTTGTGGGATGGTATGTAAAATGAGTACCTAGGGGAGGTGACTGTGGTGACCTGGATGATGCAGTGGCCCAGTGTCCCAGTTGTTGGGTGGCTGGGCCTCCACAGGCTCAAGGCCTATGAATGGAGATGAGCACCGTGCTAAGTGCCTCAACGGCGTATGCCCACCTATATACTGTCACCCTTATGATGTGAGCTCCCAGGCCAGCAAAGTGTTTTGCTTTAGTGAGTGTTCTAGAAAGTGTAGGTACAACAGGGCTGGACCGCTGCTTCTTGAGTTTGGGAGTTTGTTCACTAATTCACTCGTTTATAAAGGCTGCAACATGTTTGCATGCATTGATCTTGATCACCTAATGGTGGCTCTCCATGCTGCTCGACCTCTAGCAGCCTCCCTATTCAGTTCCTCATCCCTCAGGTCATACGCTATGACTTCGTCCCAGGTCTTTTTTGGTCTGCCTCTCACAACCCCACCCCCAACATTCACACTTCTCACTTTCTGCACCCAATAGTCATCCTCCTTCCTCTTCACGTGTCCAAACCATCTCAATCTACCCCTCCTCATCACAACACCAATACACTCCAGTCTCATCCTTACTCTTAACCCTTCCCTCGTAAACCTAGTCCCTCCAGGCCTCACATTCAAATGCACATCCATCTAATAACTGCCATTTCTGTACATTTGAGCCTGTGAATATCTTCTTCCTTTACTTCCCAGGACTCATTACCATACAATATTACACTCCAACACATGTCGCATACAGAGATCCCTTAGCACTGAGGTAGAGCCCTCTCAATATCAGGAGATGCAACAGCTCCCTGAACTTCTTCCAACCACTTCTTACTCTAGCCACAGAGCTAGCTCCAGGCCCCCATTTCCAGCACATAATATGTCTCCCAGGCAACAAAACTCTTCCACACACACTAAAGAGACTCACCTGCAAGATCAATCCTTTTATGCCTGACAATCTCCATCTGCTCTCCCAACACACCACACACAAGAAATGCATTATTGCGCAAACTACCCCTAGTACCACGACATCTCTTATGCACCCAATTATCATAAACACTGCACAAGATGGAGTTACTTCCCACGTCCTTGTGGCAAACCGCACATGGCCACTTTCCCTCCTCTTTTGACAGTATTGTCACCAACTCTTGATACCATTACCTTTGTTTTACCTGCATTAACTCCAGCCCTTGTGCCTGACAGGATCTCTCCACTTCCTAAATCTTTCCTCCACCTCCCTTTCATTCTTTGCTGTGAGGCTACTGCCAAGTTGTCTGCAAGGGAATGTACTGATACTGGAAAGGAGAGTGTCGGATGGTTGTGGGGGGGAGGGGGAAATGGTCAATGGACTGAACCCTATGGAACGTCGTTGGACAATACAATATGCTAACTCTGATTCTGGTACAGTACTTAGGCTTGTGTGACAGAGAGAAAGCTGGGCAGCTATGTATTTCCTCCACATCTGTGTCTAAGATTTGACTGATCAAAGTATGTCTGGGTACTGTGTAAAAAGTTTTGTTTATGTCTAATGCTCCTAGCATGGTTCTTAATGGTGGTTGCTTCTTGTTGGAGCCATCTACGATGAGCTGGGTTAACTTGGACAGGTAGGGAGAGGTTCAGTGTTTAGAATAGAATCCATGTTGGGAATTGGACAGAGGCATGTGGGGGGTGATGTAACTAATGTTCATTAATATTAATGTTTCCAAGAGCTGAACAGCTGAGAGGTATGATGGGATTTGAATGCATTGGTGTTGTGACGAGCAGAGGTAGAATGAGATGGTTTGGGCATGTTGGAAGGATGGAGGATGACAACTGGATAGGGAAGGTGAGGAGTGTGAACATTGAGGGAAGGGTTGCAAGAGGCAGATCAAAAAAGACCTGAGATGGGGCCGTACAGTGTGACCTCAGGGATAAGGGTCTGAATAATAAGGCTGTCAAAGATCGAGCAGCATGGAAAGCCACCATCAGGTGACCAAGGCCGACACATGCAAGAATGTTGGAGCCATTATAAATGATACAATATGATAATAATTTGGAGAATGTGATTTTGGTAAATACGATGTGAGACTGTTGAAAGATTTTCCTGGTGGTAGTATGGGGATAATGGTTGCTGTCTTCCAGATATGAGGGTTTGGTTGCAAGTTCCGAAGCAGAAAATCTCAGAAAGGGAAGTCACTGCTATAAGGCAAAGATGTAATAACTGGATATTTGAAATCTGGTCTGGTCTTACTGCTTTGCTGTGTATTTTGTGCTTTTGATCATTCTCTATACAGTACTTGTTGGGAGGTGTATGGAGGTGATGTTTGTGTGTTTCCTTTGATTTTTCTGAGTGAATTTTGTAATAGTTCTGTTCTGAGGATTTATGTTGTTGTGTCTTATTATTGCAAAACAACACCAGAGATCAAGATGTGGTGGCAGTGACAAGCAGCTACCTGATGGTATGATGTTCCCTGGTTTCCCTTACAATGGGAGCACGCATCACATTGTAACTGTGCTTGACTGAAATGAATCCAAGAAAAGTTGATGACCTTGGAGGAAGGCCACCATGCCTTGATGTGTATGAACTGGACAGAGGAAGAAATGCACTTTTTTTTTTTTTTTAATGCAAGGAAGAAGGAACCAAAGGCCACAGGCCTGCATACTGTTCCTTCCAAGAAAAAGTAAAAACAAT
>JAGKTI010026380.1:0-13617 GCA_018397915.1 Birgus latro | reverse complement strand
AAAGTTTGCAACGTACCCGTACGTCGACGGGACTCCTCGGGTTAACATGTACCCGCCCAGGATGGTGCTGCACCTCGTAACTGTGCTGGTCTAGCTTCCCGAGCCAGTGTGCCAGTTGTCCTTCCGGATTCTTCAGCGTTTTCATCCACTTGAATGCTGCAGGGTCTATCTTGATGATCAAGTAGGAACGATACAAGTAGGAATGGAAGAAAACAAGGCTCTTCATCACTGCCAAGAGTTTCTTATGGGTCACACAGTAGTTCCACTCCAGTGGGCTGAGCTTCTTGCTATAATACACAACCGCATACTCTTTTTCATTTTTCCTCTGCGATAGGACTCCACCAATACCATGGACACTATCATCACAGTCCAAGATAAATGGCTGACTCTGATCAGGGTACAGCAATACTGGACTGGTTGCCAGCGTGTGCTTGAGTTCGTTGAAGGCTTTCTGAGTCTCTGCTGTCCATGCAAACTTCTGCCTCTTCCCCAACAACTTGTGCAAAGGTGCAGTTATCATTCCAAAGTCCTTGACAAAACGCCGGTAGTGGCACACAAGCCATGGAAACTCCATGGCTCCATCACACAAGTTGGACCTGGCCAGTTTTCCACAGCTGCCACCTTCTCCGGGTCAGTACGGATGCCGTTCTCACCAACAATGCGTCCCAGGTACTTTACTTCCTTCTGAAACAAATAGCACTTCTTGGGGTTCAGCTTGAGGTGCACTGCGTGGATCCCGTTCAACACCTCCGATAGCCTCTCCAATTCCTGGTTGAAAGTCCGTCCAAGCACAATTACATTGTCCTGATAGATGAGAGCTGTCTGCAAGTGCAGGCCTTCAAGTATGCGATCCATGAGATGGCCAAAAGTAGCTGGGACATTGCATAAGCTAAATGGCATTACTTTAAACTGCCATAAACCTTGCCCTTATGAAAAGGGTATCTTTTCTTTATCCTTCTCATCAACCTTGACCTGATGATATCCTGCCTTCTTGTCCTGTGTGGAGAACCACTTGGCGCCTGACAGAGCATCCAGTGTGTCATCAGTTCTTGGCAAGGGGTAAACATCCAACACTGTCACATCATTCAGGGCTCGATAATCTACACAGCACCTTACCGAGCCATTCTTCTTCCTTACCAGAACCACTGCTGTTGCCCAAGGGCTGTTGGACTTTTCTATCATTCCTTGACTTTAGAGATTCTCCATCACCTTCTCCATTTCTTGTCACTGGGCTGGCACCATCCTTTGTGCTAGCTGTTTGATCGGGCGGTGATCCTCAGTGTCTATACAATGCTCCACCAGACAAGTGCATCCCAGGTTAGCTATCTCCAGTGGAAAAGACATCAGCAAACTTCATTAGCAGCTGCCTCATCTTCAGCACATGTGAGTCATCCAGGCATTGGCAACTCCTTGAAAATTGATCTTGCAAGTAGTCTGGCAGGTACCCATTTTCTTTTACTACACTTCCTTATAGGCCTTCCTCTGGTGCCACTCAGTGTCCACCACCTGGAACAGTCCCACAATTTCTCCCTCGTTGATCTTTTGTGGCTCACGGGAGAAACTGACCACCGCAACCGGCACTTCATCTGCACCTGTTTCCATCAAAGTTATCCCCACCACCACTTAGGACTTTGTCTTGCACCGTACGTCGGGCTTCACCACCCTTAGACAGCTCTCAAAAGAGCCACTGGAGCAACAGTTCTGATCTGTGGGGTAGCACTGTAGTGCAGAGCGCCCTCACCTCGCCACCAGAGCTTGTACATTTCACTGCCGTTACGGGAACCGGCCTTCCTCGAACACTCAGCTTCATGGAGCACAAATCCAGCTCACATCCAATGGACATCAGATAGTCCAGACCCAGAAGGCAGAGATCTTCCATTTTGGCCATGTAGATTGGAAGAGTAGCCTCTTGCCCTGCCACTTCAATCAAGACATTCAGGGGTCCCCTCAGTTCTGTGCAGTGCCCAGTTACACCACACTGTTGTTATGATGACTCAGGCATATACCGTTGATGTAATACATCAGGCCTCACAAAAGTCTGCTCTGAGTCCAATTCAGTCACCAGGAAACACTTCTTTCCGCCTATCCTTCTGTATTCGCACATTGTTGATTGCAGTTCTCTTGCATTTTCTTGGTGGTGGGGCTACTTGGGAAAAGCCGGCTTGTGGTTGTCCCTTAACACAAACCTCCACTAGTTTTCCTCTTCTTTCTGGTCTTGTGCAGCCTTCTCCTTATCATACTTTTTCTTCTTCAGACACTCAGAACTGATGTGTCCCACCTCACTACATGTCCAACACGCTTTTGTTACAATTGAAGATTTCTTTCCATTGCTCTGTCCTTGCTCCTTCTTCCATTTGTGACAACCCTCCTTCTTGTGTCCCAGCTTCCCGCAGAACCAGCAGCCTCCTCCGGTCTTTTCCTCTTCCCTCTTCCACGTGTAGCAGTCCTCTTTTCTGTGCCATGGCTTTTCACAGTACCAGCAACTTCCTACAAATTTTTCCGCTTCACATACCTGCCCTTTTCTTGCCTTGAATCTTCCACTATGACAACTGAAAAGTGGATGTACTGGACCTCGTAGGACTCAAATTCTAGAGCCCTGGCTAATGCTTCTTTCATGCTTCTGGGCTGTGCCTGCCTCACTTACACTTTCAACCCTGGACGATCAAGAGCATCAATGAACTGATCCCTCAGTAGAATAGCCAACGTGTTAGGTGCCACACCAGGGTATGCCTTGTACACCATACTCTCCAGGTCACGAGCAAACTGCTGAAGGGAGTCTCCTCGAGCCTGTACGTGGCTCCAAAATCTTGCTCTGTAAACCTCAGTCTGGTATGTGGTATGTGGTCCCATATCTCGAAATGAAAGGATCTTGAAATGAATGGATCTTGAATTTGGCTCTCTTTGGTATTGTTTTTACTTTTTCTTGGAAGGAACAGTATGCGGGACCTGGCCTTTGGTTCCTTCTCCCGTGCATTAAAAAAAAAAAATCTGCGCTCCAGTACTTCTATTAACCCCTCCGTGGCCGCTGGCGTTCAGTGACACTTAGCCAATAAATGGCCGCTGGCGTCGTTTGAGCGCGGCCTATAAAAGACTACAAAAAATTTTGGGAAGTGAACAAAAGTTCTGAATGTCTTCAGACTGACCTACACTACACTCCCATACACCCCATCAAGCAGTTCAGAGCCTGCTGCTGTTATGAGTGGATTTTCGATTTTTTCACTCCCAGCCATGCCTCTCCCGGTTATGACTCATGCCTGGAACCACTGTCTGACTCACCTCTTCTTCATTTCTGCAACATTCGCGGCCTTTCCTCAAATTTTCTCTACGTGGAACACCACCTCTCCTCCTCTAAACCTCACTTTCTCTTCTTAACGGAGACTCAGCTGTCTGAGGCAACTGACAGCAAACCCTTTTCTGTATCCTCCTACTTTCTTTATACTCATTTCAAAGCCAAAGGTGGCTATTGTGTATATGTACACAACAACCTATCTTGCTGTCGTGTTCCTGAACTTGATTCTTCTGAATTCTCTACTCTCTGGCTTCGGCTCTTCTGTCATTTTCTGACTAAATATACCTGCGCTGTTTACTTATCACCTAATTCTACTGACTATCAAAAATTCTTCGACTGTCTTACTTCTATGATGGAACACATTCTATTCATTTCTCCTTTCTCTGAAATCTCCATTCTTGGAGATTTCACCACCACCTTTCACTCTCCTCTCCTTTCACTGATCCACATGTTGAACAAGCCTATACCTTTTCTATCCTTAACGACCTAGAGCAGCTTGTAAAGCACCCTACCCGTATCCCTGATCGCCTTGGAGAGAGCTCCAACATACTTGACCTTTTCCTTACAACTAATCCTTCTGCTTACACTGTTAATCTTTTTTCTCCATTGAGCTCCTCCGATCATAACCTTATTATCTTAACCTGTCCTATTTCTCTGGTGCAGCCTGGGGATCCTCCATAGAAACGTCGTCTGTGGCACGTTGGAGCTGCGGATTGGGAGGCCCTCAGGCAGTACTTCTTTGATTTTCCCTGGAATAATTATTGCTTCCCTGGCCAGGAGCCATCTGCGTGTGCCTTACGCATTACAGAGGTTATTCTCTCGGGCATGGGAGCCTACAATCCTTTCTCATATCCTTTGTCCAATGCAAAAAAGCCTTGGTTTAATCACACTTGTTCTAATGCTGTCCGCAACAAGGAGAGGGCCTACAAAAGGTACAGGAGCCAACCCACCCCTGAATCACATCGTTCTTATGTTTCTGCCCGGAATCGTGCTAAGTCTGTCCTTCGCTCTGCTAAAAATAATTTCATCCGCACTAAATGTTCCCAACTCTCCTACTCAAATTCGTCACGCTCCTTCTGGCACCTTGCCAAAAACCTTTCTAACAACTTTACCTCATCATCCTTCCCTCCTCTTTTCTACTGTGATGGATCTGTAGCTATTTCTTCTACTGATAAAGCCGATCTCTTTGCTCAGAATTTCTCCTCCAATTCCACCTTAGACGATTCCAGTGCTGTTCCTCCATCACTTCCCCCCTCTGACTTCCTCATGGCTGACGTTAAAATGTCTTCAGCTGATATTTTTTTAGCCATCACTGGTCTCAATACTAACAAGGCATATGGTCCTGATGGGGTCCCTCCTGTTGTCCTCAAGAACTGTGCTTCTGTGCTTACACCTTGCCTAGGTAAACTCTTTCGCCTTTGTCTATCAACTTGTACCTTTCCTTCTTGCTCTCATTCAGCCAGTCCCAAAGTCCCAAAGAAGGGTGACCATTCCCAACCCTCTAACTATCGTCCAATTGCTTTAACATCCTGTGTCCCGAAATTGTTTGAGTCTATTCTTAACAGAAAAATTTTAAAGCATCTTTCCTATCACAACCTTCTTTCTCACCGTCAGTATGGGTTCCGTCAGGGATGCACCACTGGCAATCTTCTCACCTACCTTTCAGACTCTTGGTCATCCTCCTTTTGGGACTTTGGCGAAGGCTTTGCCATTGCGCTTGAGATCTCAAAGGTTTCCGATCGAGTTTGGCATAAATCTTTAACTTCTAAACTGCCCTCTTACTGTTTCTATCCTTCTATCTGTGCCTTCATCTCTAGCTTCCTTTCTGGTCGTTCTATAGCCACTGTTATAGACGGCCATCGTTCTTCTCCTAGATCTATCAACAGTGGTGTTCCTCAGGGCTCTGTCCTATCACCAACTCTCTTCCTTTTATTCACCAATGACCTTCTAAGCTGTACATCTAACCCTATCCACTCATACGCTAATGATTCCACCCTTCACCTTTCCATTCGATTCCTGCAACGCCCATCTCAGCAGTTACTTCAACAAACAAGGGATGAGGCTATGGCACACCTAATGTCTGACTTGGCTCGTATCTCTGACTGGGGTAAAAATAATCTTGTTTTTAATGCGTCAAAGACTCAGATCTTGCACCTATCAACCAGACAAAACCTTCCACATGAGTACCCGCTGATGTTTAATAATGTCCAGCTCGTTCCTACATCATCCTTGAACATGCTTGGGGTTTCATTCACTCGGGATTTATCTTGGAAAGAACATATTACATCTCTGGTGAAATCTGCTTCCAAGAGATTAGGTGTGCTAAGCCGACTCCGAACCTTCTTTACTCCTACACAGATGTTGACTTTATACACAGGTTTTATTCGTCCCTGTTTGGATTACAACTCTCATGTGTGGGGAGGATCCCCACATACAGCCCTTCTCAATATGGTGGAGTCAAAGGCTTTTCATCTCATTAACTCTCCTCTTACTAGCTCCCTTCAACCTCTGTCTCTTCGCCGCACTGTTTTATCTTTATCTCTTTTCTATCCCTACTTCAATGGCCACTGTTCCTCTGAACTGTCTACTTGCATCCCTCCACCTCTACGACGGGCACGTAGTACCCGTTTAGCAACAACCTCTCATCCCTTTTCTGTCCAACTCTCTAATGCAAGAGTTAACCGTTACTCCCAGTCCTTCATTTATGCAACTGGTCATCTCTGAAACTGTCTTCCTCTGTCTGTATTTCCTGCTTCCTATAATCTCCAGTCTTTCAAACGCAGTGTGTCCGGGCATCTCGATATGAATGGATCTTGAATTTGGCTCTCTTTTGTGTTGTTTTTGTTTATTCTTGGAAGGAACGGTTTGCGGGCCCATGACCCTTGGTTCCTTCTTCCTTGCATAAGAAAAAAAAAACTACACCCATTATCCCGATCCAGGCAGAAAATATCATATTTGTCCTCTTTTGCAAAACACACACAGCCTGTTTATGACTATGAAGTAATGTAGGCACAAACAAAAAAGACATAAGTGAAAAATACATTTTTGTCTTGGTATCTTCACCTATTTCCTCAGGTTTGTTGTAATTGTTTGAATCATTTGATGCAGTGCGACTTGTAGAAAACTGTGAAAACTTTCGGGATGTGAACGAACATCTGGGACATGAGACTGACCTTCAGTTCACCCTCTCACGTATCCTCTCTCAGACTCTCAGTTCACACCTGCTGCCGTGAGGAGTGGATGTATGATTTTTTTCACTCGTGGTCATGCCTAAAAACACATAGTTACACCCATTGTATCGACCCAGACAGAAAATATAATCTTTTTCCTCCCTTGCAAAACACACACAACCACACAGTTTACAAGACAGCAACATATATTGCGAGTGTAACAAGGTAAAATGAGAGAAAGATGAACGTGTTATTATGGAAAAAATACATTTTCCCTCATCTATAAACGTATTTATTTCTGCTTTGTCTCTGTATTCGTAATAATTAGGCTTATTCGTAGTTTTGAAACTGCATTACGATTATAGTTTTGGCCATGCACGTTGTGTGGGAGCTGGAAGTTGCGACTCAACTTCCATATTGCTAATCGGATCTGACCTAATCAGATGTGACCCTCCACTTTCTCCCGTGGGAGAGCCTTGCCTCGGAGGACATGCAGTTTTCTCATTTAGGACTGAAAATTCAATCCTTACACTCCCTTTTCCAAGCATGGGCACAACAATAATATAAAAAATAACTTGAAACTACCATAAACATATTTTACATCAAAAGGGTGAAAAAATACCCATATTTTTTTTTCCAGCCATTCCTAACAAATTATCTACTGAAATCATTCGATATCATCTTATCTCCTATATGCGCAACATTTCAGCACATTCGCATTGTTTTGGGGGGTAAAAACAAAAAATAACAACACCTGCGAAGTTCCACTGCCGCACCACGTCTTCGCGGTGAATATCAGTTGCCGCTATTTCTGCAAATTTCGCGCTCCATTGCAAGCCACAGAATGGGTTTAGGAAGCTGGGATTTGCACTGTTAGATGCATCTGAACTTTTTCTTCAATGTGGCAAGAGAAAAATAATAATTTTCGATAACTCAGATAATGGCCCCCCAGCCGGCCTGTGGTGCACGGAAAATTCCACACCCTCGGCCACGGAGGGGTTAAGGACTGATAACTGTTCCTCTACTCTCCTGACATCTGACCCAGAATTTCCGTTTTGGCACTCTTAAGGATAGTAGTAAGCTGCACAGCTCTCTGCCTATCATCCCAACCATTCTGATCAGTAAGTAATTCAAACTGTGACAGTAAGCTTCCCAAGACACTATACCATCAAATTCCTGAGGTTTCTTTTTAATTAGACCCCATTGTAGCCATGCACGTCACTTGTTTGGGGCCTAAAAACTGGGGCATTTTAATTAAGTCAAGGACTTAAAACTTCTGCATTTTGATTATTCAACCCAGTAATGCCATGCATGGGATTCGTCAAGATCCATCATACACTGTTTTTTTTCATATGCTCCTTGTACACTAACTTGAGGCTCAGCAGTGCAATAGTTCTCTACAGCCTCAATTCTCTCACAAATTTTCTTCATATAGCCGTCTACATGCTTGAACTGATCATCTGCATGCTTCAACCGGTCATCTACATGCTGTCTGCACTCCATCACATTATTGCTTACCTCATACTTCTGCTGTTCTAGCTTGGTATCTACTTCCTCCTTATGCTGTTGTTCTTCCTTCATTTCCCCCATGAAACCATCTAGTTGTCTTTGCATCTTCAGTTGTAATTCCCTCTATTGTTCTCGTAATGCCTCTTTAAATTGTTCATACCGTTCTTTTTGTTCTTCACGTTGTGCCTCTAGTTGTTCACTCTGTGCTTGCAATTCTTCTTAGAGTTCTTTCTGTCCTTCATTTTGTGCCTGTAGTCCTTCATTCTGCGCTTGCAGTTGGACACATTGTGCTTGTAATTGTTCTTTAAATTCTTTATTTTGTGCACGTAATTGTCCTCTAAGTTTTTTCTGTCCTTCATTCTGTGCTTGTAGTACCTTCATGATTGATACCAGACATGGCTCTTCTTGTCTAGCTTGGCCTCTGATCTGTACACCTTCTGCTTCCATGTCAGAGATTAGACTCACTGCAGCACTTAAATTATCCACACTCCTGACACCAGTTTTATGTCCCCATCTCACACTGCCACAGGCTCCAACAGTTGCAGTTCAGTACAGGAAGGACGTTACCAGTGAGTTGTCCTTCCTAGAGGCAGCCTTTTGGTGTACAGTACGCAGGATCAGCTGAAGCTTTGTAAATAAACACAGGCTTCTTAAGTTCACTGTCTTTATTTTCCAAATAACTACACTGAATGCTTTTCACTTCACTGTTCTCACAAGCACTGGAGCTATACAAACGACTAACTGCAATTAAACGTACTGCTTGACAGCACTTCAATATTTTCACAAGTACTGATGATATACAAACTTCAGTAACACTTCACTGTTTTCACAAGCACCGAAAATATACAAACTTCACTGGCACTGCACTACACTCAAACTTAACCGAAAACCGACTGAACTTGCTATAGTCTTCCCCATCCTTACATAGCCTTACAATACCCTGGAAACTTCTAGCACACACTCGACGGGGCAACAGTTAAAACAGTTGCCAAATAAAAAACATCAAAACATGCCAGAGTTTTCTTACAGTGCATAACACTCTAAATTATTTAGCATACAAACTTAAATTAAATGACTTAATTTAACAATCAATCACGTAACAAAAGGGAAAAAGAGCACAGAAATTAATGCATAAATTACGAAACAACTACGCTCACAAAATAGGCAGACTGGCAACTCATACTCGTACCAAACCTACTGTAAACATCGGGAATCAATGAGAAACTTCAAGACTACCTAACTCCCATATCCCGCCTCATAACAATATTGTGCTTACTCCCTTTTTCCAGTAAATAATGAAATCAAGTACTGTAAAGAAAATAGCGAAAGAAATGTGAGATTTACCATTAGTAATGTGATCATGTGCCGCATTAGTGTATATTGTGCCTTATCCGAGGGTTATTACAGTAGTGCCTTTCACAAATATAAAAAAAAAAAAAAAAAGTGAAAATACGTAAAATTAGCATGGAACCTAAACTTCCCATCATCATACATCATAACTTCGACTGTGGCCGCATTACATACACCAGGTTGCGTTTCCAAGCTACAAGTACTCCATGCATCCACCTATTCTACAACAAAATGGACTATTTATCCACATCAGCCGCTGACGTTATCTGAAAATATCCATCTGACCCAAATCTGGCTTACGCTGCACTGCCAAAAATATTGTGCTTATTCTCAACTTCCAGACGAAGCTGGAGAACTTTCAAGTGATGAACTAATTGATAGTGATGCATAAATAGTGTAAATGATGAGAGTAATATCGGTCAATGTAAGAAAATTGACGTAAATCATGAAACCATCTACTGTAAGGAAAGTAACCTAAGATGTTTGTTATTTACCGTTAGTAATGTGATCATGTGCATCATTAGTGTATATTGTGCCTTATGCGAGTGTTTGTAGTTCCTTTCATCAATATAATATAAAAAAAAAAACGTGAACGTGAAAATACGTAAAATTAGCATTAAACCCAACTTCAAAAGATCATAGTTTTGACTGTGCCTGCATTACGTAAACCAGATTGCGTTTCCATGCTACAAATACTCCATGCATCCACCCACTCTACACCAATATGGACGATGTTTGCACATCAGCTGCTGACAGTATCTGAAAGTAGGCATCTGATGCAAATCTGGAATGCAGGGGCTGATGATGTCTACAGGATCGGCGAGCCAAGTTTCTTTGGGAGCACTGGTTGAAAAACGCCTGTTTTTCAGCTGAAAACAGCAAAGGGAAAAAAAATGAAAATGGCCGGCATTCTTGGTCAATTTGCCTTCCACAGCCCTGGCACTGTGGGCACAAGAGACGACAAAGGCTCTGGCACAGAACAGGTTAAACATTTCACAATAGTAAACAATACCATATATAGGGTAAATCCAGGAGAACCAAAGCATAGAAGAAATATCAGGTAGTTAGTTTTACCTAATACAATAATACCTCATTTTTGGAGGATAATCGACGATAGTCCATATGCAAGGCATCCTGGCAAAGATAGGACAATAAGGCTTGACCTGACGTCATATTATTGGCCATCGTTATGCAAAGATATACATGATCACATTGACAGATGTGAATCATGTGCCAAGCACATTAACACATACACTCATCGGAAAATATCCTGTGCCACACCAACTATGGGACGTCACGGCTGACTTACTTAAGCTACCCTTAACCAACAATTAAAATCAATATCTTTTTTATGCTACTGATCATTTCTCATGATATGTGATTTTTGGTCCCAATTAAGGATAAGATGGTAGAACCTGTCATACGAGTAATTATAGATAATGTTATCTGTAGGTTCACCACACCAAAGGTGTTAACTCGCCCAGTGCCAGTGACGTATAAATATGACAGGCCCTGCATGTGCACCAACTGCCAGTGACATATATATACATCATCGATTTGAAATATTTACCAAAATTCAAAAATTCAAATTTGGCATGAGTATTTTCTAGAAATACTCCTGCACCTAGTGGTAGGTGGTGGCGACCATCATCCTCTCACTTGATGTAGTGCTGCCTACTTCTTCCTTAGCCTTTATCATTCTTTTTCTGTGCCTGCCCTCCTCTCTTCCTATTTCTCCCATCTTTCCTGTCACTTCTTACTGCTTTTCTTTCCTTTACAGGTGGCTTTACATTGAGTGACAAGCCAAATGGTTTCCTGTAAGCCAAGAAACAATTTACAACGCTGGGTGGTAACCATATAACCAAACCATACATGCTCCCTACATGTCAACAAGTGAGTTGGTGGAGGGTTAGTGCCCCTCCCCATAAAATAAATAACCCAAAGTCAAATGGCCACCCCTTACGGGATTATGGTGTCTGGCAATAGATAGATAGATAGTCTCCTGCACCTGTCAAGGCCTCATACCCACACTATGAGTCATCACCGCATCCCTCCTCGCACGTGAGGCCCCGCCAACCCAGTCACGCTTTGTGAATGAGTGAGCACCATGGCGCATCATAGTCCTGCCCAACCTGAGACTGACGAGCACCTACACATCCCCTTTGATGGAAAAGTGATTCTTCCATTGATGATCATGTTGCTGATCGTAACTACGTCCAACCTGAGTTGAAATCAAGAAACAAGAATGAGATTCCATCCCTAAGACAGGTGAGGTACAGTGTATGGGTGCCTGCATAGCTGTATCTCATCATGCACAATTGCCACCACCCCTTCCCACATCACCACACCACCCTCACTCCATGGACGATTCCTTTAGTGATAAGGAATACAAGTCTGACCCCTCAGATGAACATCGGCTGCCTTTATGGGTAGGATCACCAGAACTGTATAGTAAAAAGTACAAGGTGAGCATTGCTTTGTTTTATTCACGTGGTGTGCGACAATACCCGCCACCTCCAACCCCACGCCGTGCTGCCTCTCCCCAACCCAGCACCTCCACCGCATCTGAACCTCCCTGTACTCCCTCCCCACACCCTCCCCCTGCTTCCTTCCCACAGCCTCAAACAGTGGGGAAAGGAGCAAAAGGCATAGTAAAAGGGAGGGGAAAAGGCAAGGGGAAGAAAGTCTTAGTCAAAGGGAAAGTGAGGAAGCAAGCTCTATTCCTCAGCCTCCTCCCCAACCTACTACTCCCCATCCTGATGATCGCAACAGAGGTGGCCCCAGTGGTGATGAGAATGAAACCGAAGGAAGGGATGAAGGCACGTGGGAGCCACCTTCATTTTTTTTTATACTGAGGACCCAAGCAACAGTGGCAACACTGACAGGATGAAGAGGATTAGGCTGGTATTTGATCATCTGAGGGCGCTGTCCTCCGCCTTCCTCTGTCCCTACAGAGACCTGATCATAGACGAGAGTCTCGTGTAATGGAAGGGAAACATCACCTTCAGGCAGAATATCCCAAGCAAGAGATGCCACTTTGGGTTCAAGATTCTTATTATGCATGACTGCAATCCAGGTATGTGGAGGACGTAGTCCAGTTCACAGGTGCACAGATGGAAATTATGGATGATAGAACAGTCAGACCGTTAGGGGCAGTGGTGAAAACGATGATGGAGAAGTAACTTCATAACTTCATCGTGGGCACGTCCTGTACCCGGACAACTGTCACACTAGCCCGATTCTCGCTCAGCACTTGCACCAGGTGGAGACAAGTATCTGCAGAACAGTAAAGAAAACCTGGCGGCACATGATACAGGTAGGCCAGGAGGTGCAAAGGGAGGAGGTGGTGTTTTACCAGGCAAACAATATCCCCGCCACTACCTGGCACCACAACCCAGAAGTGAACTTGTTATCGACAGTACACCGCCCCATGATGCATCTCACCAAGACCATGGACTACCGTAGTGAGATGAAGGTTCACATTTGTAAGCCGGAGGCAGTAATTGTTTATATCAACTGTGGTATGTGCGATAAAAGATGCCTATGAGTGACACTGTAATGTATATATAAATTAGTGTCAGTGATTTCATAATAATAAGTGCAGTGTAAGTACTTCGTACATAACTTGTTTAATGTGTCTTGTGTGTTCGAGAAAAGACGCATATAGTGAGTGTAATGTGCAAGAATAATAGTTTGTGGGGAAAAAAAGATGCAAATGTAAAATACATGTGTGGCCAAACATTTGTTTACATTATGAAAACTAAAAAATCCAATAATATGAATATTATCTGAAAAATGCCACTTTCCGACTCGAATGTCACAATGCACCCCCGCGCGTTATTAACCTTGGAGACAGTTCCCACATCATCTATATATCTTCCGAGAGTGTCCCCGGGTCATTTGGGATAGTTACACATGGAGAAAAAGAAGACCTACCTCACCTCGCTGGGTGTCGGTTGCGGCTGATGAAGTCTACGCGTGTTACTCCCAACATTTTAGCTGCCTGCCGAGAGAGAATCAACCTCAAAATCGCCCTTTTAGGCTTCTGTGAGTAATTTTATGGTTGTTTTCCATGTTTTCTCATTATTCCTGACCTGTCTAGCAAAAAAAGTCCAAAACTGGCTGGCACTACAGCTCCATGAAGGTCCCAAATTGGCCGACACGTGTTCGGTTAATAAATGACAGTGGAGGAGAATTAACTCTGAAGTTTTACAAGAATTATATAAACAATGCAATATAAAAAAGGTTAATATCTAATCCTACTACCCAGCTCCCAATGGATTGGTGGAGAGGCAGAAT
>JAGKTI010026378.1:0-13617 GCA_018397915.1 Birgus latro | reverse complement strand
GTAATCTTAGTGCAAAAGAGAATTTATCTTTCAGTTTCTAGTAAATCATGGTCTGTAAAGTAACCTATGTTTAATTTGATCTAATATCTAGTTTCTTTGTATGTTCAGAATTAGTAAACATTAAGTTAAGTTTACGTTGCGTTTGAGACTCATTATCCCCTGGGGAGCTTTTATCGTGAGATTGAGTGGCCCACAAGGTGTATTACTATCTTTCTACTCACGTGCTCTAAACAGCACACGCTATCCTAATTACTTATTCACAAGGCCCCAGAAGTCTTCATTGTTCTTTCTTGGTGGAATAATTTTCCAAGCATACGCTGGGTGGTGGCAGCCTACTCTTTAAAACTGTGATTCCTACGGTGAGTTAAAAAAAAAATCTTGCAGGACACTAGTGACAGTGGTCGGGATCAGTATTTTCTCATTAATTAGCACAGAGGTAATAAATCCGGCATGACACTTGTGGCTAAAGCAGTGGGATAAGATAGAATTCTTCCGCAACAGTACACTAGAGGCCCACTTAGTCTTATGATTCGTAAACTCCTGGAGGATAAGTAAAGTTCTTCATCGATAATAAGAGTGAATAATGACCGTTGTGTTTTCAAAGTAGTGGACCATCATAGCCAATTCGTTAGGTTCTTCCCCCGTACAACCAAACAGCTCACACATCACATTACAAACTCGGGCAGTATGTGGCAGACTATGGCACACCGTTCTGTCATCTTGGACAATGGAGGCGAATTTGAATCTGGCAGTTGGAATTGGGGCCCTTGTGTGGATTGGGGAGAGCCATGGTCCCTCGTGCATGTCGGGGACTTGTCGTGAAAGAGAACGATCCGTGTCATGTGGCGGAGATGCTGATGGACGGGCGTGCAGGAAGGAAGATGTGTTCACGGGGAAAGAGATGCAGGGATCCCCATTACGGGTGAAACCCTGTTGTGGAGGAGGAGAGTGTCTCTTGGAACCCCTGGAAGAAGCCTTTGAACCTGATCTGATGGATGAGTAACCACCACCCTGTGAGAGATGTCCTCCACGGAGACTTATTGGAAAGTGCTGAGTATTTTCAAGCTGGTTATGGCAGTATCAAGTTAACTGTTGGATAGGGAAATGTGTGTGGGTCAGACTGTCTGACTACTGACTGTGTCTAGAGTTCATCGGAATTCATGTCATGGGCGCAGCCCAGATCAGTGGGAATATTATGTTGCTTTAACTTGAGCGAAAAATGCAGAACTCCCTCAACATACAGTCAGCACGGTCTAGGGTGTAACAGTGATCTCAGGACCTGACAGGCGCTCATCAGTTACTAGGTGGAGAGCTTGAAACAAGAATGAATGAATGGAGTGTGAATGTGATAGTAGGTAGTATGCATGGAAGCGCCCCTGGGACGATCCTAGCAGCGAGAGTACAGGTCAGTCCAGGTGAGATGACCATGTTATCATCCAGGCAGGAGGTTGGCTGGGGCATATCCTTCCACTGGTTTTCGAGGGATCATTGGTGACAAATAAGCGACCCCCTGAGGCACGCAATTTTTGCTTGTGGACCGACAGGTGCCACTCATGGGAGGGAGAGATAGTGGAATCACTACCTCATTCTGGAGTTCATAGAGAGTTTCACAGTCAAATTTGGTAAGTCCGTCCCATCTGTACACACGTCTCTAAGAAATATAGAGAAATGAACTGATTGTTGACTTCCGATGTTTTTTTTTTTCCGGAGGATGGACCCACACAATGCCGTAATTTTAAGGGTAATTAAGTTAATATAAGTGTAGTATAAGTTAGTGTAAGAGTAGCCTTGAAACCCTGATTATGATTCATCTGCAATATGTAGAGGTGATCATCAAATTCCATATTCAGGCTTGTTCCATGTTGATATTCATAGTATAAGTGATACTCTAATAACAGAGGAACTGCATAGAGCGTTTATGTAAGTGTCGTGGTACTTGGGGCAGTCAGTTCTCAAGGTAGAGATAGAGACGTAAATTATAGCAAGAGATTAATAATCGCGAAAATTTGTCTTCATACTTTAAGTTCAATATTTGTAAGTCAGGATTGGTGATATCATCTTTTTTATACTTACTAGTTAATTAAATCTTAGTTAGATCCTAATTGTTGATAACAGAAATTTGCAACCGCAAAAATTGCGTTACACTTGTGTTTGGTTACGTAGACCGACGCATGGATGTAATTAGTTTCAAACACTCATTTGTTTAAGCTTCGGTGTAATTGTTAATCCCATACGCTTATAACAAAATTTTAAACATCGTAAGTCAACCCATCCGTTTGGGTCGAGTGTGAAAACATTTTTCATTTCCTTGCTAATAGGTGTAAACTGAAATGCTGCAGAGAGTTCAGTCGAAGTCGTAGTCAGTTCCCAATGTTAGAACAAACCGAGCTTATATAAACCATACGAGTGCCTGGGACCGGCATAACACCGTCTCATCTCACCAATACAGGTCAGTAACTCTAAAATCCATATATTCCCCCCTTCCTTCCTTCTGTACTTGTGTCAAGTAAATTTTCATATACATCAGTATTAGTAATATTTCCCCCTGTTTCTTTTGAACTGACTAGATAACGCCGTCTCATCTCACCGATACAGGCGGTTGATGATTGTGTTCGTCATTGGAAAATAACAGAGTGTGAAAAGCCTACTGGCTCGAAATCCCCTCGCCAGATGCCCGCTAAACTGAGATCCCCCCCCCATTTTTTCTGTTACACGTAAATCGAATGAGGAATTGACTGGTCCATTAGAATAACCTATCCTTTCTGTGTGAAGCGTTTAGCTTGATAGAGTTTTGGTATTCACATGTAACTGTTTTCCCTAAAAGCACCGATTATTCATCCGCTTTAAAATATTGATCCACTAGTGGTATCAATTAAGAATAACCTTTGAGTTAGTGTCTATGTTCCAGACTTGGTGGACTATATTGTGGAGGTGGTGTCTCGGGGAGTTTGCTTGACAAGTCTGTTTGAGACCGTGAGAGTGCTAGATACGCATGAGATAGTATTATTTTGAATATTACGTTGAGGTGAAGATTATATATTAGTGTATGTAAATATAAAATTGGGCATATATCCAACTGTGAAGAACACTATACATATTAGTGTGATAATATCCCGAGAATTCAGTCATGGTGATTACACGCTTGTAATTATTGATCCTTGTTATATTTAGTCTGCCGTGTGGTAATCTTAGTGCAAAAGAGAATTTATCTTTCAGTTTCTAGTAAATCGTAGTCTGTAAAGTAACCTATGTTTAATTTGATCTAATATCTAGTTTCTTATATTTCTATGTTCAGAATTAGTAAATATTAGGTTAAGTTTACATTGAATTTGAGACTTATTATCCCCTTGGGAGTTTTTATCGTGAGATTGAGTGGCCCGCAAGATGTATTACTATCTTACTACTGGTGCTCTAAACAGCACACGCCACCCTAGATACTTATACGCAAGGCCCCAGAAGTCTTAATCTTTCTTTCTTGGAGGAATAATTTTCCCAGCATACGCTGGGTGGTGGCAGCCTACTCTTTAAAACTGTGATTCCTACGGTGTCTTAAAAAAATCTTGCAGGACACTAGTGACAGTGGTCGGGATCAGTATTTTCTCATTAACACAGAGATAATAAATCTGGCATGACAGCTGGGCCTCTGCCACTCACTCATATAAGAAACCAGTATTTATGTTTTGCCAGAGACACCTTCAAAAAGTGTCAAAAAGCCTATGCCATTTCCAGTCAGGAGGCCGCAACTGTCGCTCAGGTATTGGCAGACCAATTCTTTTGTTTTGGGATGTCACAAGGGCTACATTCAGACCAGGGTAGAAACTCCGAATCTGCTGTGCTCGTGAGTGCTGCAAGTTACTGGGGAACATGGAGACCAGGACGACACCATTAAAGCAACAATCATGTGGAATGGAAGAAATTCAACTGGACCCTGGGACAAAAATTGGCTAAGAAGTGTAGAGGGACAGATGGAATGGGACCAGAAATTATCTGTGTTGCTGAAGGCATATTGGTCTGCATCCCACGAGTCTACCGGGCACACCCCTTCAAAACTGGTGCTGGGCCACGACCTATGATTACCAGCTGAAGAGCTGCCTACAGACACCTCCAGCTATGCGAAGCATCTTCAGGAAGATGGGCTGAGGTACATCATCAACTTCGAGGAGCTCTGAATTTTTCAGGTGAAGTGATGTAGCGCAAGTATGATGCCAGGGAAAGTGAGGTTAACTTCTAGGACAGTTACAATGTTTGGCTGTACAATCCTCATTAAATGAAGGGACAGTCACCGAATCTGCAGAGCCCGTGGGATGGGCCCTACACTGTGATGGATTGCCTGTCATATGTAACGTACCAGATTCAGGGAGACAGGAAGTCTCGGCCAAAGGTGGCACAC
Organism: Birgus latro; assembly: GCA_018397915.1. Taxonomy (NCBI): domain Eukaryota; kingdom Metazoa; phylum Arthropoda; class Malacostraca; order Decapoda; family Coenobitidae; genus Birgus; species Birgus latro. Next base: position 9,227 of record JAGKTI010026378.1, on the reverse strand, counting down.
ATGAATCGTCTGTGGCAGTATTATGGGCCAGGACAGTACAGCTAGGACGTCTTCAAGGAACTGTGAACACTAACAACCGATGATGTTGAGGAGGACCAAGGAGCTGAAACAGAAGAGGACGGTGACAGTTTCCCAAGGGAAGAAGTGAATCAGGAAGAGGACCAAGTCATTCCAGGAAGAGTGGACTGTGCAGAGGAGCAGGGATGGTGACGGAAATGTCATATAAGAAAACCAGATAAGTTGAAGGAGTATTTTGTGTATAATTTAATGTTTAGTTCGAATTTCAGATTATCTTTGTAAATATTGTGTACTTTTGTCGGGATGGGAAAAGGACTAGAGAGGGGGTTATGTTAAGAGGCAGGAGTGCTAGCCGGGAGGTACTGGAAAATTCCCCATGGTTCGCACATTCTCAGTTGCCAGGTAACTACTGTTGTAAGCGGAGTATGTTGTAATGTGTTAACTCTGATTTTTTTCTCTATAATGTATCTCGATGATTGTAATTTAATTTTGGATGCCTCCGTCTTAAAACTGTTCTTGCTAGGAGCACCTAGAACAGTCGAGTAGTGAGGAAGGTTATTAATAGTATATGAGCCATGTACCCCAACTTAGAGTATTCAGTACCAAGCTGGCCAAGTATGATATGCATATTCTGAAAGATAGATATCTGATGATCACATTTTTGTCACGATGGCAATTAGGAATCGGTAGCTTACCTTCTACAAGGTCCATCAGAGGAGATGCCCCTGATGCACAGAATTACGTCAAATAAATCTGTAAATTTTTACCACAGTCTGATGAACTGATGCATTTGTGACAGAATATAAAACAAAATATATTTATTTTCTTTATGATACAAACATATTCTATTGAAAATGAAGACATAAATCCTGTTAAAATTATGTTTGTTATTTGGAAATACACTTATGGATGGAAAGATTAACGCCTGGAGAATGTTGATGATCAACAGTTTCTTCTAGTCATCGTCATCTTCATCATCATCATAAACATCATCATCATTATTTTTTCTGTAAGCACCTTAATCAGTTGGGTGGTACTTAAATGTTAGTCTGCAGAGTTCAGAACACTTCAACCCATTGACAACAAAACTACATTTGGGTGCTGTGCAAGAATTGGCACAGGTACATGCCAGGAGTTCTATCACTGATTCTGGAGCTGTAGCGATATCAATCCAATCAACTGTGATTTTTTTTGGGGGGTCCTCCGATGATTTTCATCTCCCAGCCATATGCACTTGGTGTTGGTACTCAGACTCGGGTACAGTCCATTCTCTCCAAAGATCACAGAGTATTTTCTGTAGCTGAATGTCATCTTTCAACATTTTAATGGCGCTCAACTTCCCACCTCCAGCAAATGTGCTGACTGAGTCACATCGGTAAAACTGTGCATTCAAATAATTGTATCACAAAAGATTCATCTAGAATCCTACGATTTTCTGTACATCTATGTATTTCACTCTAGCCTGGGTTCCACCTTTCCAGTAAAGTGAGGTAGGAATGTCTTTATCGAAGGCTAGCAGCAAAAGGAAGACATCTGTATAATCTGAAACGATTATAATTGTCTTGAAACTACAGGTTGCTGCATGAGCTGATTGTAAAAGGATACATGTGTCAGCCTCTTCTTGGGTTGACTCTAGCTCTGCCACAATGTCACAACTTTGGGCGCTTATCCGATGACGTATATCAGTTCATGTGACAAACAGAGTTTTCCCATTTAGTCTGTTGACATGTCTCTCCTGTTTCCATTCATGGGGAAGGAACTGAATGAGAGTCTTGTTGCTTGCGGATGTAAAAAATTTTCTCCACTGTATCACAAGCAGTTTGGACTGAATGTTTTTGTATTGTGTGCTACTGGATGTGGATTGGCGTAACTGTCTGTCAGCATTTTTGATAGAGTTTTCATTACAAACATCAAAGACAATGTCTAATCTGTCACTGTTTGATGCTTCATGAAGGGCCTTTAACAAAACTAAAGAGGCTGTGTCTCCAGAGGTTTTCTTCTCTCCTTTTATCTTGTGATCAATAGCCATTCTATGTACTGTACAAGCAAATGATGGAGGAATCACTTCTGATGCAGATACATTTTTTTTGTAACACCTTGGAAAGTACAGACTTGGCCGTTTTTCTACACAGGCCATCAGCCGTGGCAAGCATCCATGGCAAGGGACCTAGTGAGAATTTTAAACCTTCAAGTCAAGTTCCTGTGTCTGTGCCATTATTAGCATATTGCCAAAGAGCCCATTGTTTGCTCGGAGAATGACATCTCTGCCACTGGTTTTCACTCTCTTGGTTTTACAAGTTTCAATGAAAGTCTTGAGCTTCATTTTTGGAAGAGGATCATGGAAATTGATCAGTGGAGGACTGGTCTCCAGTCTTTTCACTTTGAGGTCATGTAAGCAGTTTCACCAAGATTTTGTGCTTCTTTTACAGCTGCTGCAACATCATCTGGAGCTACATTGGCACTTGCAATGTTGACATGCTCACATGATTCTTTGGAAGGATTCACCAAGTCATCTACGACACTAATCACTGAACAAACAGCTTTTTCGTCTTTCAGCATTGGTGGCTTGTGCAGATCTGCATGCTGCATGTCTGGTTTGATTTGCTGAACTGTCTCACACATCCTGACTTAAGTATTTCTGTGCTCTGCAGTTAGTATCATCTTACAACACCAGTATTCAAACTAAAGGTAAAATTTCCATCCGCGATTTTGGTGACTGTGTTTACTGTTTCTTCTGTTGCCTTGTCAACAGGGATGAGGTCAGATGTATTGGAGTCTTATCTGAACAGCATACCAGTCTTCTCTGAAACTGTAATAGACATCTGGATTTGTGTCAGACAAGTTAGACATTTCAGCATAATACACACTGAGACAGCATCATGGTTGACTTTGTCATAAGCAAAGCACCATGGAATCAATGAACGGATGCATGCCATGTGGAGCTCCCAATTTCCCTCCCTTGTAGCCCGTAGCAGATCAAGCAATTCAATGACAATGTCAATGTAGCTCATCCAGAATTCTGACCAGGCACTACTGTCATGTCAAAGGAAACCTATGCATGATGCAAAGTAATGAAGCAAGCCATCAAGTTCCGCATTTGACATCGTCTCTTCATACATCTCTGAGCAAAGATTTTCATGAAGGTCATGAATAAATTCTAGTCCTTCTTCAATGAACCCTGTGTGTGGTGAATGATTTTGTTCCATCCATGGGATGAATTCCTTGAAAACAATGCGGAGTAAAGCTTCACACATACATTTGTGGGTTCTCACTGCTCTCTTGTACTGGCGGCCTTCCATGACACCAACGACTGATCCTTCTGCATCAAAACCAGCTTCTGTTATAAGGTCTTTCAACCCGTCATCTTGAAACCGTTTTCCAATAAAGGAAAGTAGATTGCATATAGTATGGAATGCTCCCATCCGCAAGATTACATTCTTGAATCTGTGTGCATGGTTTCACACAATCTCTACAGCCTTTGAATAGATTGCCTGATCAAACACAACTACATTTTTGAGGGTGTCCCTGATCTGCACTGACTGTTTTAATATTTCATGTATGGTTGTCATATCAGTTGCTGGGGCATTTATAGTTGGGAGATATGCTATGTTATCTTTAGTCACTGTCAGGTCTTTTCTCATGACAATATTGAAGCCTGTCCATCCCATCACTTGTTGGTTGTCTCCTTCGATCTGTCTTGTAAGTATCCATACAAGATTCTTCTTGTGTGCCTCAGCAGTCACATTAGTTCTATCACCGTCAAGACTTTCGAGGTTAGAAGGACCGACTCGCTCCCCTGGTAAGTAGACAGTCAAGGGGTCCTCGTGAAATGTCAGGCTTCTCTTATCTTTCTGAATAGTATCTAGAGGAGGTTTGTATGGCTTTGGTCCAAATATCTGTGGCTGTACAGTAATGCCATTGACTCTGTGAGACGTTCCCTCTCCTGTCAGGGTCTCCTCAAGTTGATCAATGTTGTCCCATGCAAGAGTTGTAAATATATGATCTTGTATATTTTCTGTCAGGATAATGTTATCTGTAGCACCAGCGAGCTTTAGCAGGCACAGTTTCATTTTCTTCTATAGTAGTATATGACACTCCAAGACCAAACCTGTTATAAATCCGGATAAGCTCAACATTGCCGGTCAGTGCCTTTACAGCAGAGGGCAGTACATGTTTAAGTGCAACTTGAGATCCTTCACTCGCTGCACATATAAGATCCTGACCAAGTGAGTCTGCTAACAAAGAACTTCGTTTTCAGGGTTGTTTGGTAGACACATCTCCACTGATCAGTGCTAAAAGGAACTTTGTTAAATCTGGCATTTTCACACTGCTAGTTAGGGCTGAGGATAGAAATGGCCATTGTCTATTTTAATCCTGATCTTTTATAACAGATCTTAGATGTTAAGCTGCTCTCTTCAATGTTTGCTGAACATTAGTAGAGTATTCCTGAAGTATTTTCAGCTGGCTCTTCAGCTGCTTATTTTCACGTGCCAGGTCATAGGCAGTTAAGCTGTTTGGAAATGCTAAAGAGCTTTCCCTTTTCATTGGCAAATATGTGAAGCACGTCTCCAAGATCACCTTCAAGTTTCCTTCGAAGATATTTCTTAATGGACTCTCGTATTTCCACTCCAAGGGACAGCATGCGGTCCTTTATCACATTTGTGAGCTCTGCTAATTTCATAACTCTGCATCATTTAAACAGTTCACATCGGATATACTGCAAAAAAGTGGTCATAAGAATCTCTTTCAGCCTCGTTGTACTTGTAATCAGGATCCTCAGGATCATTTAGAGTGCCTGTAGCAGTACTGTCGTCAATGCCTTTTAAGTTGGTATAATGTCTGTAGCAGGACTTATGATACCATGCCTCTGCTGCAACTAGCTCTCTTGAGGCAGGAGTTAGAATTCTAGCGTCTTTACACTTTGTTGCCACTTGTTGTATCTTGGGGTTTGCTTGTAATTCAACACATTTTACCAAAGGTTCTCTGGTTCTTGTTCCTTTTATGTATTTTGTTGCCTTTTCTGGTGGGCAAAATATGCAAGTTTTATCTAAAACTCTTGAGCCTGAGGCTTGTTCCCTTGTGGAACGTCGCTTCACCTATGAAAGGGAGCCGTCATCTTTGCCTTCAAGTTGATCCAAATCATGCTTCATAGAGAACATCTGGTGACATTTTCTATGATAAAATACCTCTGGCATATATTCCTCTCCTACGGTTGCAGCAGTGTTCAGTAGCGGTGTGTGCTGACTTATTCTGGCAGCTGTAAGAAGAGTGTTCCAATAATCATAGTCTCTTGGTGATGTGAGATCACCGTGTGAAACACCGTCGCCAGAATGGATTATGCATGCCATCTCTGTTTGCTTATCCGTCTTCAGGGTGCAGAATAACATTCACTCATGCACCTAAGACACAAAGATAGTTAAAGAAATGAGACAAGAATGAAATTAGCATATGCTGAGGTAAGCACAGGTAAGCCGAGTAAGTACACTACAATTTTGTAGAATTATATCATATTCCTGGAAAGTATATTTATTTAAGGCTTATGAGAATGCCAGGCGCTTCGTGGCAGTATATTGTAGGGGGTCAAATTTGGCGCCGTTTTTCACGACAACTATCAACTGGATTCAAATGGTACTTGACAAGGTTATTTAATATACATCCTTGATGTTAAACTGTTTGACGTTCTGTGAACGGAATCATTGCGATAAAGAGAAAGTATTAAGAAACCACCAACCTTTGGTGAAATCAGGCTCATTTATTATTTAGTGGATTTTGATAAAATTTTGCATAGTGTCTTGCTATACCCAACATTCCACTCAAGAAAACATGAATTATAAACAACAAAATAATCATTAAAAGTGAGTTTAAAGCATTTATAGAACCCACAAGTGCACCACCCCTCCATCAACCCTATGTTCCGAATCTTCAGAAAACAGATTTTCGACACAAATTTGCGGCTGTCTAGCCAAAGTAAGCTATCTGTTTGGGATTGCTATCACTGAGATTCTCAATGCCTATGGGTAGGTCTTTTGAATTAAACAAATAAACCTTGGCCACCTTTTGTGGTACTGACCACCCCAGGTACCTCAGACTCAATAGGATGGTGGAAAGAATAGAGGTGGTTCAGTCAGTTTTACCTGTGGCCTTGTGAAGTTAGTGTAGCATTGGAGTTGTGAACCAGACAGTGTAATTACTTGGAAAATAAAGACAACGAAAGTCAGAAGCGTGTGTTATTACGACGCCTTAGTTGATCTTGTGTACATTGAAAGGATGACCCTATGAAGAATTATTCAATGGGCAATGTCCTTCCCATACTGAACTACTGCTGTTGGAGCTTGTGGCAGTGTAGGATGAAGACGTAAGAATCTAAATATGTGGGAAAAAAATCACTTCCCTAAATCTATGAAAAAATCCAAAAATCACAATATATGAAAAAAGTCAAATGTATGAAAAATAATTAAAATCTAAATATGTGAACGATAAAAAATTTAAAATATGACAAATCACTTCAGATTTAAATAAAAAATAAACACATATCTAAATATATAAATGAACATAATGTCTAAATCTATGAAAAAATAGCTTCAAATCTAACTCTTTAAAACATCGGCCATAAGATCATCAGTAACACTAGCTCGGTTACTGTTTCAATTTGGACCCATATTAATGCAGCATTTTTTTGTTAAAGATTCCCTCACTTATAATTCTCCAAAGTTACGTCCTTTCCTCCTGGGACCCTGATTTCCACTTCATGTACCATTTTTGCTCCATATGCTAAGTTTGATTTTCCCAGGATGCTTACAGTTCCATTTTTGTTTTTACTCAAACAAAATTTCATTTATACTCACCTAACTAACAAACTAACATAACTTGGTACTCAGGGAACAAACCCATCCTAACCTAGACTTTCCTGCGTAAGAAATAGTGCGAGAATGGGACAGAGAAGGGAAAACATTCTCTCGAAACACCAAGGTCAGTATTCTCGTCGGTTAAGAAAGCTCCTTAACTCCTTTTCCTCAACGACTTTTGTTTTTTTTACACCTCACTGTCCTTGTCTGTGTTTTATAATTACTTATAACATCACAATACTCTTCATAAATAACTTACAAAGGATTTTGACTAATATTAAAAAATAAATCGCTAAGGATGAGATGTTAGGGAGCTTCTTTAACCGACAAGGATACGGACCCGTAAGTATTTCTGCATCCCTCTATAAAGTGTCATAATACTCACAGAACTCTTTGTGAGCAGGTCAGTGCGATTTCTACGTTGGCCGGAGCGCCTACTTACCGCTCATGTTGTCGACATTGGCGCAGAAAAACAGTCCTGTTTCGCCTGCAATGGATAGCGCGTAAGTATGCTGAAGAGAATGATAAAAACGATATACAAAACACTCATTACACCCAGATATGCGCGGCCAAATAGGGTTCACTAACGCTAATTCATTGACTTGCATTTTTAAAGTGAAATATGTTTGCGAGTCGAGTGATATTTTAGGAGTCTGAAGACAAGAAACGTGGACGACTAAGAAGCATTATGGTTAATGGAAATAGTTAGTGGTAGTAGCCTAGTAGAAGTAATAATAGTAACAGTGGTGGTGGTAGTAATAGTAGCAGCAGCAACAATGGTGGTGGTAGCAACAGTAGCAGTGGTGAAGATCGGAAACGTGGAGGACTGAAAAGAAGAATTATAGTTAATGAAAGTAGTTAATAATAGTAGTAGTTGAGGTAATAATAGTAACAGTGGTAGTAGTAGTAGCACTGGTGGTGGTAGCAATAGTAGTAGTACTGGTGGTAGCAGCAGTAGGAGTAGTAGTTGTAGAATAGTGGTGGTGGTGGTGGTTATTGTAGTAGTAGCAGTAGTAGCTATGTTGGTGGTAGTGGTGGTGGTAGTAGTAGTAATATTGGTGGTGGTGGTAGTAGTAATAGTCGTAGTTGCAGTAGTAGTAATGCATTCATAACGATGAAGTACGCGACGTCACTGCGAAAATGCTACAGCAAATATGCCATGATGTCACCATAGAGCCAGCTCTGCTCCCTCTAGACGGTGAGCACTTCATCCACAGAACAGCAAACACATCAGATGATGCAAGAGTGGATGTCAGTGCTCGAGGTTTCTGGACACTTGGGCAGAGAGCTCTCTTCGACTTTAGGATATTTGATCCTATTGCAGCATGTAACCACGAACTGTCTCTCGAGGCTGCACACAAGAGGAATGAACAGGAAAAAAAAAACTATCAAAAAAGGATCCAGCATGTGGATCACGGTCGATTCACTGTTCTTGTTTTCACAACATCAGGTGGGATGGGTCCAGAGGCAGTGAGCTTCTCCTCGAGACTGGCACAGGTTCTTTCTGAGAAGAAGCATCGACCTCAGAGCTCTGTTATGACCTGGATAAGATGTCAACTGTCATTCTCCCTCGTGAGGTTTGCACTCCTATGCCTCAGGGGCACAAGATCGTCAGCCCTCAGGCCTGTCTCTCTGGCGGGTATGGATTTCGAACTACTGTGGTCGGTAGCTGAATGGACCAGAGACTCAAATAGATTAATGTCCTTATAAGCACTGTAATGTTAATGAAAAAAAATAAAGTAATAACAGTAGTAATGTATGGCTGGTAACCACAGTCGTTGGCGAGTTTCGGGCCAACAGATTGTATGATAAGGGCGAGTGTTAATCTTCACATTAAGATTCCAGATGGTGAACTGCATTATGAAAGTTGGTTTTGATCTTTACAATATAATTCCCGAATTGATGGAGGTGAAATTAGAAAATAGTCGTAGTAGTAGTAGTAGTAGTAGTTCTAATGGTGGTGAAGGTGGTGTGGTGGTAGTAGTAATAGTTGCAGTAGTAGCAGCAGGAGCAATATATTATTATTTTTCTTATTTGTTGTTTTTGGTAGTAGTAGTAGTAGTAGATGTTGTAACAGTAGTGGTGGTGGTGGTGGTGATGGTGGTAGTCGTAGCAGTAGTAGTAATGGTGGTGGTGGTAGTAACAGCAGCAGTAGTAGTAGCAGTAGTAGTAGCAGCAGCAGCAGTATATTTTTCTTATTTGTTATTTTTGTTGTTGTTACCACAGGCTCATCTAGACGTGAATGCGGTGTAATTTTCTTGTCTTCATTTTACCATTATAGAGAAGTCAAAGTTATATTGTTGATTAAAACGTATATGGAACTGAAATTAACAAATACAGATCCTTGTGTGTGTGTGTGTGTGT
>JAGKTI010026376.1:0-13618 GCA_018397915.1 Birgus latro | reverse complement strand
TTTTTTTTTTTTTATTAAAAATTTCTTATATTCAACTCTCATTTCAATTGGAAAGGAAAGAAAGGGTTAGTAAAACACTAGAATGTCCAAGATGAATTCCAGTTTTTCTTCTGCAAATAACAAGAAAGACATTGTCACTATCTTGTTTGCTGTTGCAGTGGCAACAAGCAAGAGATAAGTGGTTTTATCCAGAGTCACATGTGATAGCATTTACTGGTACAATGTAAATATTGTACAGATGTATTGTGAAAAAATAACCATATCCAGTCTTGTGATAGCTGGAGCAGACTCACTTAGCTCTGGGAGGAATTAGAGTATTGCAGTTGGTGATTGTGCCAGTAGTTGCCACTCATTTACAGGGAGAATGCCTTTTGTCACATCGCCTGTGGGACTGGGATTCTCCTATGTATGTCATATGACCTGCCTCATAGTGTGGTATAACCCCTTCAGTATGAGATGACTTCCATGAGCTGAGTAAAATCATCAGGAGAAAGCAGGAATAAAACAAAATTGACATAGCACAGATTCCAAGGTTCTGCAGACATGGATGATTTTTTTTTCCTATTTTCTTTTTCTTTTTTTCTTTTTTTTAGCATTAGTGCACAGTACTTCTTATTATGTTACACTTTGTCTGTTTTTCTTTTTTTTATTAAGTCTACAGTTTATTACATAAAGATTGTTTATTAAACTTCTGTCACTATCTGTACAGATACTTTTAACTTTCATTTACCAGTTTCTTGGATCTCCAGTACCCTAATGTTTGGAAAGGAAAGTGTTATGATGTTTTGGAACACATTCCTGACATAATGAGGACTGCCTGTAAATTATTATGAATGATCTGACTCTACCTTGTTTGGTGTAGGGACATAGATTAAGAGTTGAACTCAAGGTGTATCTGTTTACAGCTACAGATGATCCATGTGCAATCCTCTTGTGTTCTTTTCTTCACTTATTTTTATTCCAGCTAATGCCAGACAATTTTATTTAGCTGAAAATGACACGTAGTAGCCTGACCACTGAATTATGACTCACCATTGACCCCTTATGGTCAGGATAACTCTAGTATCCCATTCCATCAGACACCAGATGTCTTTTCAATCATCTCCTGGTTTTTGCACATACTGTACATCATTTGGTACCAAGCATGGTGTGTGATAACAAAATTGCCTGACAATGAAAGCACAGAATCTGTGGAATTTATCCTAATTGGTGCTGGGCATCCTAAGTGCAAGGCCGAATTTCTTCTTTGAAAATCATCACAGCCAGCTCTTAAGATTGAATCAGAAGTGGAGCCAGTTGTCAAGGAACTTACCCTTCTTGATCTTCATCAGGATCACCCAATACTAACCTGAAGCTGACATGTAAAGTATCTGATCTGCAGAATTCATGCACCAAGCAGAAGGATGTTATGAAGAGTCTAGCAGGGTAATGCTGGGATACCAGTCATGACCTGCTCCTGGCCTGTTACAGAAAACCACGCCTTGCCAAGTTGAACTATGGATCAGCACTATGGCTTGGCTTCCAACACTCAACCCTGGAAGCTGGTTGCTGTTCAAAATACAGCACTGAAGATAGCACTTGGGGCATTTTGTTCTTCCCCTGATGTGTGTCTGCAGGCAGAGAGTAGTGTTCCCCCCTCTTCCTCACCAGGACGAAACTTACCTGCAGACACTTCTTGGCCATCCAGCAGTCTCCCCCACACCACCCATTACCAGCTTTCCATGACATTGCGGTGGTTGACCCTTTGAACCCAACTTGGCCCACCAAATCCAGACGGTCCTTGTTAACCCTAGCTTTCCGAGTGTACCAGACACTGTCACTCCAGCCCCCTTCCTGTCAGCCACAGGTGACAGTACCTTCTATCTCTCATTGGTGGTGCCTCTTGACCACAGTCACACACTTCAGCCCACAGAGTCCTTCAGTAAGTCTTGGGATGGATATACCCCCCCATGTCGTTCAGGAAGTGGTATCCACCACTCATGTGAAACACCTGGAAATCCATTGTCTAACTTGGTGGTTGGATGCCCACCATGATAATGTAGTTGCAGTGCTCTTTGTTATATTTATGTCCCTTGAATTGCTCAGTTCCCCCTTCCAGCACAGAAGATGGTCCTCCGCACTGTCTGTTCAGCAGCTTTTCACCTTCCAATGTGTACCATACCTCAGTCAGTGAGACATCTAATTTAAAATATCTAAGTCTTACATCGGTGCCATAGCAGGGGCTGGGAGGTCCATTTTTAGTAGGTTCTCTCCCTTGTTAGCATCACAGGCAATGAGATCACAGATGCTGCTGCACAGATGGCCATGTCAGCATCATCCTCAGAGCCTCTGCCCCTCTCAGAGGCTGCACATCATCTGGCAGTTGGGATGCTGACTTGGGGTTCATCTTCTTGCCACAGGATTGGGGTTATATTGCATGGACTCATCTGATCACCCTTGGGCCTGTGTATCTTCCCATATCCCAGATGTGGCACTCACCAGATTGGCCATTGGGCATGTTGGCCTAGCCTGTCATCTCCAGCACCTTATAATAGTCCCAAATCCTTATTGCCAGTGGAACAGAGACCAAGAGATTGTAGTGCCACTTCATATTGCACTTCCCTCATCTCTAGCATCAACTTGAGGGATCGTCTAGTTGCCCTAGGAATCATGAACTTCCTCCCAATGTTCCTTACCTGGATGGGCCTGAGCCATTAGCAGCAGCATCCTTCGTCATATGTCTTCATCAGATCTGGGTAAGTACAGTCCCTAGCTAGGGAGTTCTTTTTGTGAGCCCCTGGGAGAGCTCTTACAGGCCTCCAGCCAGTGACGGCCCTTCAATCAACACCAAGACCAAGACCCATACTGCAACATGCTTTCTTCAATATTATACCCATGAAACTAGTCTTTGGAAAAAATAAGCATTTTTTTGTGTTCGTCCTGGAATAGTTAAACTAAGGCATTTATCGATCTGAAAATACAAAGAATGAATTAAAATAAAAAAAAACACCTGATTATCAGCTGTTTTGTAATTATATTCAGAGCAGATTTTTTTTTTTTTTTTGCCACCATATGAATCTACCTATTCTATAGAGTACAGGCAGCAGCTCTTCTTGCAAACATGTAATGCAATTATCGTGCTGTGTTACTGCTGTGTCTTACAATTTGTATATGGAAGAATGCATGAAGTACAGGTACTTTAAATCAGGTGAAGGATGAACCAGGTGGTTTTAGGAGTGGTAACAGATATATGATCAGATATTTGTAGTATTACAGTAACGAAAGCAGGTGAAAAGGAATGCAAGGTATTCGTGGCATTGCGGACCTGAAGCAAGTGGTTGAAAAGACATAGGAAGTATTATAATAGTCTTTATGCATGTTATGTAATGTGAATGGAAAACTGTTAAATTCTACTTAGAGTGGTGAACCATGTATAAATATGCTATAGGTCTATGGAATGTCAGAGGGGGTGGTTTAACTAGTGTTGGAGATAGGTGTTATCCCCATTGCTATTCAGTACTGTATATGTGTATGGATTAAGTTAAAAAAGTTGAAAACTCAAGTAGTGGAGGAATGAGGATGGTGATTAATGGTGAAAGTGGAGTATGTGATATCTGGGCAACTGGTGGTGATTGGAGAGGAAGACTAGAATTAGTGATTGAGAGTACGAGTCTTGCTGGAGTAAGAAAAGGGGTAAACGTGCAAAGGAAGTACAGCAGCTTAGGTCAGACCAGTGGCTGGTGCCGACTCTTACTTTTTTCTCACCTAAGGTCCAGAAAGTAATGAAACAGAAAGCATGACTGGTGAGGGTTACTCATAAAGGCTTAATTGAAAGAATGCAATTAAAAATAGTTTTATTTTTTTATAATCTGCACAATCAAAAGTGGAGTAGTTATCCAACAACTTGTCGCAGACAACTCATACAAAATATATGGTAAAACATAATATGGTCATCAGAGTCCTCGCTCACAAAACAGTATAAGCTCAACTATTACCAAACAACCTTTGGACCACTGTCAGCAATGCCTGATAAAATAATCAAGCTTTAACAATAAAATCCAATAAGTAAGAGTATCCATAAAACCCAAAGCGATAATTGAAATTCCAGTAATTAAAAAGTAAAATCCCCATTACATCATGGCATAAAAATTGGCACTTGTATCTGTCAACTAAATTTACTGTCCCATCCATAAAAGAGTTGTGTGACCATTCTAAATAAAATGTCAATGATAGAATCACATTAGGTAACTTTTGTACTAAAAAGCATTTTGGACGATGATATGCAAGCTCAATTTGTTGTTAGCTCCAAATGAAGCAACAGGTGTACTTTAAAAGTCAATATGACAAAGTCCTGGAGAAAGCATTTCATATATTGTTATGAAACACCATTGCACTTGGCATTACTACAATAAAAACACATTCTCTTACAGAAAAGACTAGAATGTTTTTTACAGGCAAGTCTATATTATGTACACTGCCCGTGAAACAGAGTGCTTATCAACCTTGAACACATCCTTGTATTTCTTTCATATCTCAGGTTTAGGTTAACCAGCAAGCTAAGTTACATACAAATATATGTACCTAATTATGTACAATAAGTTAAGAATAATTAAAACCTCAACTAGTAAAAAATATACAGGCATCAGCAATTAATAAATTATCCCCCAATTACATTTCAGTCAAGTATTATAACATTGTAAACAACTGTCGAATTCACTAGTTTGCATAAAGAAAAAAAAATTAGTACAAACACATATATTCTGCAGCATTCACAACTTAGACTATTGTTGCACAGCATGCATATTAATGAGCAAAGCTTTTTTTTCATTTTTAATATCCTATATTTATATTGCCTTTAATAGTAGCAAGACACCCTGATATGCATAAGAAAGGCTAGATATGCCTGATATGTATGAATATGGCCACTAAGTTTAACAAATCACTGGACTATTCATTATGAAGTCAAGAGGTGTTCCTATCGACCTCATGTCAATTCCCATTCTCATTAAGTACTGTTCACTTTTACTAGAAAATAACACTGGAACAGCATTAAAGAAAAATTACAGTAATAGATTCAAACTAGAGGACAACTTATTGATAAATATTATCTTAAACTTGCTTCCTTTCTGTCCAACAGTTTCAATTAGTCCTACATTTTAAAATTTAAATATACCTACTTTCAAACAAATCTGTTAATGTACTCTCACCTAATTGAGCCCTCAACAAACTGGCTGCTAAAGCCAGCACTTCAGTGCCAGAAAGCTAATGTTTTATTTTTTATGTACCTTCCTCTTGACTCATAATACCCATGATAACAGAAGTTTCATCCAGTGTTAATACTCAGGATATAATCACCAGTATCTTGGCCAAAGTACTATAGGCTACTTCCTTCTCCACTCTGCTTTCATTATTGTTCCCTATGGTATAACAGTTTCAACCAGCATACTCCATTCCTACTCTTGCCTTCTCATCTGTCTTCGGAGGTGTCAGCATTGCAACTGAAACCCCAGTCATCTCTGGACTCTTTCTAGATGGGGATGAACGAATCTGGCTCAGTCTGATTTGTGCTCGTTCCTGCAAATATAACAAATTAAATCATTATAATGGAAGATTCATATATACCCTCTATCAGTGTGACTCCACTAATCACTTTGATTCATGTTTTTGTCAAGTTCTATTGTAGTATCATCTTATGATGTATTTCAGGTAATGCATTCCAACCTGTCAGGGCACTATGGCCAAAAATCAGTTTTCTTATACAGATTCATTAGTAATTAAAGAAGAAATAATATATTTTTTTAAAATTAGGCAAAACTTACAATGATCACACTGAAAATTTACATTCCTACACATGAAGAAATGCTTTAAAAATTACTAACAGAACTAACTATCTATCAATCTATTGCCACACGCCTTAATCCCGCACGGGGTGGCCACAAACAAATCGCCTCCATGTCACTCTGTCCCCTGCCATTTCACTACCACGCTCCCAACTCACACCCCCCTCTCTCATATACCTCTCCACTCCATCCCTCCATCTCATCCTCGGCCTCCCCCCTCCCTCTCGCCCCCTCCACCTCACTCACATACACTCTCCTCGTCAGTCTTTCACTCTCCATCCTCTCCACATGCATGAAAAATTAATTCATACACATACTAACCAAAATTTCAAGGTCCACTGAATGAGTTTGAATATTATGTACATCATCTTGTGGCACTTGACTGAAAGACTTCAACTGAACAGGATCCATCTCATGTACAGTGACAGCAAAAGCAGCCATCCAATCATAGCAATCTTTCATATCTTCTAGAGAATATCCAGAAACCTTGGTGGCCAACTGGGGGGACAGCATATGACACAGGGCTGTAGCAGCCACCATGCTTGAAGAAAAACTTAAACTGGATATCTCCAATGTACAGAGATCAAGTAGTTGTGCCACCTGAAAGCAAATTTTGTCTTTATTAATACACAATCTATACAGTGAATTTTATTAATCAGTGATATATCCTATTATCCTTTCTGAGGTGAGCTGTTTTTTTTACTGTTATACACCTTTCATATCATTCTTAGAAATTTTCTCATTACGTACACCATCCACCTTGTTTCTGCCTACAGCAGTTCTAAAATTTTAATTTCTATAGCTTGTAACCTAGAAATGCTTCACACACTGCCCAGAATTAGCATCCGCGATAAAACTTTAAGTGCTCTCTTAACCCCTAAGCACCGGGTCATGGTTATATCCAACGTGAAATTGGTGTATCAGGGAAGCCAGGTGACGGCTATAACCGCAAGTGTTTTCGAGCCACAGTCTGAAGTGGCCACCACTTGATCTTGCCACCAAAGGGTGGGGATAGCCTCCTAGCACCCAAGGCAAGCATACCTCAGTCATCTCTGTGACTCTGCCAGGTGTAGGACAATGTTTTCTTATGCCTCATCCGGTTCTGTTCCCGCCTTACGTGGACCCTTGCATCATCCGCCCTTGCCAAGCCTCTTTCCAAGAATGCTAGAAAAAAGTGATAGTGCCATATGGCATGCCTTGGATGCAACAGCGTCTAGTTTATCTAGTAGTGAAGTAAGTTATGTTGAAAGTAAAGCCATAGTCAGCATCACGGGCAATGCACAAACACGTCCTGCTCTCATGCCGCTCTCGCAGTGAAAATTAATTCTCTTCCTAAAGTCATTAATCGTCAATGCAACAACCTAGAGATCTGGGGATACTTTCTTCACAAGAGAAAGAGTTGGTGAGTAAAATGGGCATTAATTCATCTCCCTAAGTGCTATACTTTCTGAGATATTAAATTTGAAAACAAGCAATTTTAACAGTTTCTGAGAAATTGCCAGTAGAGAGATGATGACTGCGTTAAACATTGCCTGGCGTGTGGGGGTTAATCTCCATATAAATCATCCTGCCCTTCAATATATACCCAGGTTCTCAAATTATTTCGCTCTCTCCTTATCCTTACACTTCATCTTGCCATGGGTACAAAATTGTGTACACATAGCCTAGATTTTAAAAATTATCAAGATCTTCAAGCACTGACCTCTCATTGTTACTGTGCAAGTCACTGCTTTCTCTCTCTAATATCCAAATAATAGCTAAAACACATTTTGCTGGTAACCCAAAGAAAAGAAGCTCTACTTTCACTGGCTACCACTTCTTTGTCATAAAGTACCCCTGTACAGTACGTCAATCAACATTCTCTCCTCCCTTACATGTTTAAATATCCCAAGCAATACAAAACATTTAAGCATCCCCCTTCTCCCCCACCCCCCCTGCCCAGGATGTTATCCTCTCATTTTTTCAGTAAGAGAAATAATTTCCTTTCAACAGACCTTACCATCATCTTCCCCTGGGTCACTCCTAAGGACATTACTGCTGCATTTATTACACCATTTGTCAGATAAATGATGTTTACACAATAATACCATAACATTTTCCTCTGTGAAATAACTAAGTTTATACAATTAGCCATCAAATATAAAGCATGACATACCTGTACAAAGGTGAGTGGAGAGTAGCATGGGTAGACAAAAGTGTGGTCATCAGAGCTCCCCTCCACACCTGGGACTTCCTCTTGTGGCAACTCTTTAGCCAGTTGCAAATATGTGTTCAACCAGTTGTTGGAGGTGATTGGTGACAAGTCCCAGTTTAATATCTGCAATTTAAATGAACACATTAAATTAATAAAAATGTCTAATTAAGTAGCAGTATCTAAACTCAAGTGTAATTACAATTACTGCAAGAAAATTACTTCTTACGCCTGCCACCACCACCAAGTTACTCTACCCTCTGATTAGCCCATTCCAAATCCATTCAGAAATACAGCCTTTTATCCTTTGCATAATCGCATAATCATTCTAAGCTGAACTGTACCAGCTGCTCATCCTCAAAAGTGGGTTCATTATTTTCCCATAAACTGCAGCACTGAGTTCTTTTACCCTTCTTGTGGTGTACACAACACAGTTACCAAACTTTTTGAAAAAACAGTTTTATTCCCTTCACATGAAAGAACATGTTGATATATGGGTACCGTATTTCCCAGCATAAACGTGCGTTTTTTTCTTTTTTTTATAAAAAAAAAAAACTCTCAAAGTATGTCCTGTGCATTATACAACAAAGCTACGTATTATAATAGGGAAGGAATGGGCCACAGTCGAACCCAGAAGTGGCAATGTCTTCCTGAAACTGATGAAAGCTTACCCCGGAGTTATTTTTTATCCTTTATAGTCTCATGGCTGTTTACACTAGGCCTGTACTATTTTGTTATGTTATCATACAGTGAACAATTCTTCAATCTTTATCAAAGTACTGTCGGGGCATCAATACTTTTGCTTTTCACGTGATTGACGACGCTCTGAATATATTGTTTACCGCCAACTCTATGGACAGTGTTGTCAAACAGAAAACTTCAAAACGCTAAGTTCAGCTTTACAACATGCTAAACTAAAGTGCTACACCCATATCAGTTAAAAAGTTTGTCTCCTAAACAGATTTGTCTGGTGTCCTTAATATCGTAAATAATGAAGTTGCATGAATATCCGTAAAGAAGTAGCAATTTCCTTTGCTTTTAACCTCTAAATTGCAGGGTGGTGTGAGGCGGTCCTGGCACTTCCAGCCGGTGGTAATTCACACTCTGGCTTATTTTTTAAAAATATTGGTCAAAACTAGCCTGAGTGATATAAACAGCACTCGGGATTCTCCTGCAGTTTTTCATGTATATTTATATTTTGAAAGCCCCGGCTACTTAAAAAGAAAACAGAGGCACCCAACTGATGGCCCGCGGCTCAAGCCATCACCACCGAGCGTCACAATAGTGACGGCCCACGGTTAAGTGGTTAAATAAAGAGAACAATGGAATATAAGAGTTACAACGGAATTTTTGCCAGCCTTGGTAACAATGCTGTTTGGTAGCTGGTGTGCTGGGCCAAAACATATGCCATATGGCAGTTGTTTCGAGTGGTTCAACATTTTTCCTCTGGGATTTCAGATTCTCCAGAGATATAGCATGGAACGATACAGGTGCCGGTACATTTGAAATTAAAGTGTTATTGTTTGTAAAGAAATAAACTCGTTAAGAGCAACACAGTAAGTATCCAACAAAACATCGTGGTAAGGTAGGTGGAAGTTCTGCAACTTTATGTTCTTGTTAGGCTAGGCCTAGACCTAGCTGTTTTCCAAATTTTCTCTTGAAAACTAGGGTGTGTGTTATGTGATGGAGCGCGCTATGCACTGGGAAATATGGCATGTCTATTATAAACTGAAAATCCCACACTTGAGTCACAGTTAAGTTTCAGGATTTTTATCTAATGTCAAAAATATGAAGCATACATTTTCATCACACACAGTCTTTAGCATGATCTGATTAAGAAGCATATTTTAAAGTACGGGTATTCCAATATTAAGGTCAATTTCTACCACAGTATAATTAGGCTGAAGCTCCATGATTTGAATGTACTGGTGCTGCATCAAAAAATACATCAATATGAGGAGTGGCTTCTATTTCCTCACTAAACAACTATTTGCACCAAACCAGTGTGTGAAAAAGTCTATTTTCTGCCCAAACTCAAATGATGCAGACCTCCCAGGGACAGCTCAAGATTGTATGTCCTAGATTGACAGTTAAAGTTGCTGAAGAATTAACAGTTTTTCTACACAGTTGCTTGCGATTCATAATAACGTTGTCTAGTCAGAAACGTTTTTTTGTGCGTACTTTTAACCCCCTCAATTAAGAACCAGCAATGTTTCACTGTTACCTTTTTGCTTAAAGTAGCATTCTGCCCCCATACATCATGCTTTACATGAGGATTAACTGTATTCTTGAGTGTGCTAAGTAGCTTGTACTTCATTAGGAAGCTGTCAAAAGTCAGAAACTTTTTTTTTTTAAACCCTCAGTTATGATGAACCAGAAGCATGTTTCACTTGAAGTAGCATTCTGCCTGTACACATAAAGCATTAAATGGGGGATGGCAGTCTGATAAACTGCTAGGTGAACAATTTGCATCAAAAACGATGCGTACTGAACGACAGTATGAACACTGTATTGGAAAGGTGAAGAGGTCCTTTACTCAAAAAATATTTAAGCTGTAGTAGTAATTATTTACACTGAACAAATACCAGTTTGAATAAGCTCAAATTATATTAAACCAGCTGTTAATCTACAATGAATTACACCAAGAAAGAAGGATGCATAATTAATGTCAAATACTATTCAGATTAGTTACTTGCAGTGAATAGATTCCTGCTTTAACATACAGTACCGTACTTCAAATTTACTTATATTAGAGTAGATATCCTTGTCAAAAGTATCTTAGCCACATACTATGCCTCTGTAAACCTACAGTTCATAATCTATCTAATACATAACACACTCTCATCTATCATATTATCTTCCCTGTTATGTTCAACAGGATAATTCCAGTGTTAACTATGCAAATTAATTACAAATTATTTCACACTATAGCAAAAACGTCAGACTTCCCTGAAAATCTGTATTACATGCATGAACTGCCAGGAGCCTGAAGTTATGCATGCTCTTACCCTCTTGATTCTGTATAAGCATACTCGTGCCCGACTTAAAACTTTTCCTTCCTAAAGCCTAGATTAGTGAGAGTCCATTAAGAAATTAAGAATCCAAAGGAAACAGCCCTAGTACCTCTATGAAACTGTAAATCTTGCAGCCCACCACACAATGCTAGGATAACAATATGTGTAATATAGTGCAGGACACATATACACTTCATCCAGATTACTCTCAAACATATTACCTTCACTATGACTAGCTCCTTTTCTAGGATTTCATTCTCCAAACAAGCTCCATCAGTAACATATGCAAATTCTGATAAATTGCGAGGGTAGATTTCTTCTATTTTTGCAGCTATGAACAGGCACGTAATACCTGGAAAGCAATAACATATCATTAGGAATATGTTTCAGAGCAATATTGTATACAGAGGGAAGACTCATGTACAATGAATAATGGATAGGTGAATGTGTGCATACATTCATTCATCATCCAATCCTAGATTGTCCCATGAGCAGAATGGAAGCCTGGGGCTAGGCAAGTTGGTCCTGACATTTAAGGTGAGAGTGACCAGCCTCACTCATCCCTGAGTGGCATTACATGAGCAATAAACCCCAACCACCCCTTGGATATAAACCTTCACTGGCTCAATCTGACTGGAGCGCCATAATTACCCATTAAACCACCAGGAGCCAAAATTTGGTTATATGGTTACCACCCAGCATAGTAAATGGTTTCTTGGTGTACAGGACACCAATTGGCTTGTCACTCAGTGTAGAGTCACCCATAAGCGGAAGGAATAGGAAAGAATGAAAGACAGACAGAAAAGGGAGTCTAAAGTCACCCATAGGCAGAAGGACAAGGAAAGAGAGACGGAAGAGGATGGAAGGATGGAGGAGAGGAAAGGGCAGACACCCGAGAGCTGCACTACATCGAATCAGTGAATGGTGAGTGCCCCCACCTACTGCAAGCGTGTGTTTACACATATATAATATATACTGTATATTACAGTATACTGTATATATAAGTATTACCATATATGTAAACTGTACATTATATATATATTATATATATGTATTATATATACACATATATAAACAATCACACACACTACTATAAAAAGTTGACACAAATGTATTCACACACACACACACACACAGTATCTTCACAATTTAAGCATTATCTTACCTATAAGTTGGAGTTGCTGTTTTGGGACATTTTCTGATGCCGTCAAATAACGATCTATGTAGTCTGTCGCCAAGTAATACGTCTCACGATGAAATTTGAACACTTCACACACCTGTTAAAAATACGATGGCATGTAGAGCTTGTTCCCTGATAGAATTAAAATCACCATCATCCCAACCTTTATTCCCTCCTAAAGGATGGGGTGAAGTTAGATGCAAACAATGATAGAGAAAGCATAAAAGTGGGAGAACCATCAAGAGCAAGTCAGGTGAAAGAGGGTCACAAAATTTTTCATACCATTCACACCTTTAGAATCCTTGCCTCACCACACAGGCATACCCAGAGTCATACTTACTATTGTTGTGCTTTGCATACACCTTAGACAGTCATCACACTGACTACTAAGTACACACACACACACACACACACACAAAGGGGGGGGGATGCTGAACCCATTAGTATATTACTCTCCACACTTCATCCATGCATCCTGATTCATTGTCAAGCAGTAAGCTTCACCACCTTCCCTACCTCACTTTCTCATACACAAATTTAATGTAAATTTAATGCATCAACCGACCATTCCCTTGGGTTACTGACTTTTATTGTACAGTTATACTGATAGTGATTTATAAACGAACTTAGCGTGACGGCCAGCCTCCCCTTTCTCCTTACTCTGCCCTAATTGTTCTCTCGGGCATTATCTACCCCCTTTCTACTCTTTAGGGCTTCTCTCTGATATTATATACGGGTAGGAGAGGATGTTTGGTGAGGTAGTAGTGTCTGATAGGTATCCTGTGGACTTCCACGTGTTTGAATACGTCATGAAATTCTTCGTTGTTTGGACTACGAGGACATTTTGAAAAACAGCGTATATTATGGATTCTTGATGGTCTGGGACATGACTGTGGAAAATTGACATTCCTAGTGAGAAGCTGTGTATGTTTCTGTCAGACACTACATCCTGTGCATTGTTTATGAGATATATACTAATGCCCATATAATATCTACACCTATATACTTTTGTACTCATCAACAGGCTTCCTTAATCCACATCATTCATAAAACACTTTATCCTATCTGCTCTTCAATAACATTATTCGTGATGGAATGATGGCCAACTGCCAAACAAATTCCTTTACTAGTGTTCAATACATCTCAGCCTTTTGTAACCTGTAACTGTAAAAATTGACATTATTTTTAAAGTCTAGATAATTCTATGGCTCTTTTACCTCACTAATAAGAGTGAATACTGGTGCTGGCCAGTGTAAGAAATATAAATCCATAAAATACAAAGGGATTAATCACAATTAAACAACTGTCAGTGAATAAAACCCAAGATATACCAGTGATTCTTGAGTTTTGGATACAGGTTCAATTACTAACTTTTCGATACATATATCAACCAAGAATATACTGAACTCAGTAT
>JAGKTI010026374.1:0-13620 GCA_018397915.1 Birgus latro | reverse complement strand
TAATAATAATAATAATAATAATAATAATAATAATAATAATAATAATACATACTGTACATACATCAACTAATCCTGTGTTGCCCCATGAAAAGCATAGAAGCCCAAGGCTAGGCAACTTGGTCTTAACATTTAAGATGAGTGACCAGCCTCACACATCTCTGAGAGACATCATGTGAACAATAAACCCCAACCACCTCTTGAATATAAACCTGCACTGTCTCAATCCAGTTGGAGTGCCTTAATTACCCACTAAACCACCAGGTGTCATAGTTTGGTTATATGGTTACCACCCAGCATAGTAAATGGTTTCCTGGTGTACACAAAACCATTTGGCTTGTCACTCAGTGTAGATTCACCCATAGACAGAAGGAAGAGGAAAGAAAGAAGAAAAGAAAGACAAAGAGGAAGGAAGGGAGGAAAGGCAGTCACCCAAGAGTAGTACTACATCGAGTGAGTGGATGGTGAGCGCTCTGACCTATGATTAAATAATAATAATAAATAGTGCTGCTCTCATATATATGTCTGACCTTTCCTCTCTTCTTTCCTTCCTTCCTCTTCTGTCTTTCTTTGCTTCAATCTTTCCTCTTCCTTCTGCCTATGGGTGACTTTACACTACCCTTCTGTCTTTCCTTTTTTCTTTCCTCTTCCTTCTGCCTATGATTGACTTTACACTGAGTGACAAGCCAAATGGTTCCCTGTACACCAGGAAACCATTCACTATGGTGGGTGGCAACCATGTAGCTAAATTATGGCACCTGGTGGTTTAGTGGGTAATTAAGGCGCTCCAATCGGACTGAGCCAGTGCAGGCTTATGTCCAACGGGTGGTTGGGGTTTACTGCACACGTAATGCCACTTTAGGGATGAATGAGGCTGGTCACTCTCATCTTAAATGTCAGGACCAACTTGCCTAACCCCAGACTACTGTGCGCCTCATGGGGCAACATTGGATTAAATGATGAATGAAAGAATGAATGATAATAATAAGAGCTGAGCTTCAAGAGTTGTCATCATCATCATCACCATCATCCAGACCTCCTTTTCTACCCTACGGCAGGGTGAGGAGTAGCAATGTCCAGACAGCTCAAATTTGCCCAATCCAATGGGCCACGCTTCCATTCACTCATCATTCAAGCCCCCGCAATCCTGGCTCTATCGGATACGCCAAAAACATTCACCAGGTTCTATAGCTTCACGTAAACATATCCAATAGAGTCAATACGGATGCTGTCACGTTAAAAGGGGTGCCAAATTCCTGATCATGCTCTTCTCCTCACAACATTCATCCAGCCAGCTAGATCTCCTGTCAGTTCTCTAACCTCACTGACTTCCAAACCTCTCTTCCTCACACACTCATCCACCATATCTCTCCACCTTCTCCTTGGCCTACCTCACCTCCTCCCTCCTTCAGATTTGCTCAGATATACCCTCTTCACCACTCTATTGTTATCCATTCTCTCCACATGACCATACCATCTCAGTACACTCTTTTCAATTCTGGTGTCCACAGACTTCCTCACTCCACATCTTTCACAAATCACATTATTTTGTATCCTATCCACCCTCTGTATTCTACACACATTCCTCAGCAGTCCCATCGCCACTGCTCTTATTCTTGACTTTTTATTTTCATGCCACACCATAGTCTCACATCCATATGTTAAAGTTGGCACTAACACTCCTTCATGTGATTCTCATGCAGCTGCAATACTCAAGTTTGTTTCTTTTCGAGGCCTTCATTGCACAAGCTACTTTTATTCACTGTGTCACTCTACTTTCCACTTCTTTTGCACATTTTCCTCTCTTTTCTATCACTGTACCCAGGTATTTGAACTCTATCACCAATTTAAGTCTCTCTCCATTCACTGTAACATCACAATGGCAGTCACCTTCTCTCCCAATAACAATCAGTTTACTCTTTTCTACATTTACTCTCAAGGCACGACGTTCACAGACATCAGCAAAACTCTGCACTACCCTACCAAGTTCTAGTCCAGTATTTGCAAGTAGTACTGCATCATCAGCATACAACATATTTAAGATATTCCATCCATCACCATTCATTACCAACTCCATCCCCCTTTCCATTACTCGTGTTTTGACTTCTCTCATCACCCCATCCATATACGTATTGAACAACCATGGGGACGTCACACAACCTTGCCGCACGCCCACACCGATCATGAACCATTCACTTAGATGCCTATTAAGCCTTACACTAGCTTCACTACCATCATAAAAGCTTTTGATGGCACCTTGCAGCTTACCATCTACACCGTACACGTGCAAAACTTTCCACAATCTTTCTCTGTCCACTTTGTCGTATGCTTTTTCCAGATCCACGAATGCCATAAACACCTTGTGGTCCTTATCACAAGCCTTCTCTGCTATCTGTCTCACTGCAATAATTTGATTCACACATCCTCTGCCACTCCTAAGGCCACCCTGTTCATCACTCACTAGGACTTCTGATATCTCTCTTACTTTCTCCATAATAATTGTTCTTTCATATACCTTCCCTACCACACTCAAATTTATGCCACGACATTCCTTGCACTCACTTCGCTCACCTTTATTTTTGTACATGGGTACAATTACAGTCTTTTTCCACTCTGCCGGCAAAGTTTCACTCGTCCATGCCTTCTTACATATCACCAACAAGCACTTCATTCCATTCTCTCCACTACACTTAATCATCTCTGCATACACCTCATCAACCCCAGCTGCTTTCCCATTTTTCAGCAGCTTCACAGCACTCTTCATCTATGCGAGTGTTATGTCTCCTGGGACCGCATTCCTTCTCTGCACACCCCCAAAACCAATCATGTTTACTGCTGCTCTGCTCTCTCTATTCCCATTCATCAGGCTTTCAAAATATTCTTTCCATCTAGTCCTTACTTCATCCCCATGGGTCAACAATCTACCACCTGCATCCTCACACCATCACATTTCTTTCCGCTTTCACTTCTACATTTCCGCAATTTTTTCCAGAATAACTTCCTATTTTCAGAGTAGCATTCATTTTTCTTCCTAGATCATTATTGATCTCCTTTTTCCTCTTCACTAATCTCTTTATGTGTTTCTTGCTCTTCAAGATTTGTGGATAAACTAATTTTTACCATCACATTATACCTTTCGACATTACAATATATCACATAAATGTCTCTAAGACATGAAATCTGACAATGTGATAGCCAATTAGCAACTGGTGGTTGACTTGAAAGGCACACTTGCTTAACAATGGTGACCTATAAACACTGCCTCTTGTTTTATATTACTGTACATTACTGAAATTCAAGTAAACTTCTAGGCAAGGCTCTCATAAAAAACACACACACACACACACACAAACTATCTTATATATGGTAATTAAGAACTGTACAAAAAACTTTAGTAAATACCATATACTCGATGCACTGCACTGTACAGCATGTTTTAGGAGATGGGCACCTTCACATGGTGGCAATGATATAACCAGGTGGCCCCACTGCCTGGATATACAAATGTTCCTCAATTCTCTTTGTGTCTCTCATAAGGTAGATGGTAGACTGTTGTGGGGCAACTTTAGCCTGCAGTCCAATGAGTTAGCATTCATATGAGCCTGGGGCCGGAACAAAGACAATGGCATAATGTTAAAGAAGCTGGTACAATATTTGTAATTATGTATACCAGTGCTCCCTGGTTCTTAAGTTTCAGCTTTTCTGCTTGGAACAAAAAAGAAAAAAAAAAAAGGAGTTTCTGTCTCAGTGTACAACTACAAGAGGAGGAGAGGAGGATAAAGTACAGTATGCTGTAATGCAAAACTGTCCTACATAAATATTTGATTTACCACAATAGTCAAGATTCTACAGCATACCTGCCAACAAACCCACTATCTAGTCACAGCTTGTACAGTCAGTCTTCCTTATATGCTAGGGATGTGTTAAAAAAAATTATAATGTATCCTACTGTAAATTGACAGAAACTCATAAATCAGATTTATAGGTTGCAATGAAACTTTTATTAATATGCATTCTCTGTAATTTACTAAGGACTTAATTGGAAAAAAAAGGGGCAATATAAGGGCAGCATATAATGAGGACTTGCTGTACTATGTTATAAACTTGGAAAATAAAGGAAATGCTGAAAAACATGGTGATATTAATAAATTATTTCATTGCTTAAAACTACTCGTATATACAATAAATGACTCAGAAAGTACAATAAGTAAGTAGGAAGATATTTCACATTAACATGCACATGGAAATGTAGCCAGTGAACTCACTGAGGCAGTTCAAATGAGTCACTGATAATTTCAGACTGTTGCACAAAATATAATAAATTGCAGAAACTGCAGAAAATTTCATCAACTAAATCTGATGGTAATGTTGCAACCACAGTTATGAGAAACTTTAACCCTCACACCGTGGAAAAAATGCTCAGACATGAACGCTTTTCCTTTCTCTCTCCCTTTTCTTACACCACACTTCAAACTATAGTTCTTGTCATTTCACTCAGTATTGACCAGGCCACTGTACAGTAATGGCAGCCTACACTACCTATGTTAAGGTTTAGTAACCCTCTGGTCTCCAATATGTTAATTTTTCCTGCATAACTGACAAAGTTACTATACAGCACATCAACCAGTCATCAGAGAAAGATTATGAAAGCTACAGACATGGGCTTGGTGTCTGTTTGGGAAAAAAAAAAATTAAATCGTCCATTATGTTCATAGCTTTTAACAGCATCCCTTCTCTCAAAGAACTAAATCTATTTAAAGACTGGCAAATACTGCAAAATTTGCCCAAGGGGCAAGGGTTAATCATTCTACCTTAGCATATAGAACCTCATTTGTCATATAAAGAATTCAGACTTGTCACAAACAAAAAAGCCAAAGCCAAATAGAGAATAAAGCTTTAGTATGCTGACATAAAAAATGCCAAGTCCTAACAAGGGAAATTTATTTACATAATCTGCAAGCAACAGCCCTCATTCCAAAGACAGTTCTCAGCTTTTCATTAACTAATAATAACCATGCCTACGCACTGACAGACAGATTTCAAAACTTTGCATATGTGGTAGGTGGGGGGGCTCACCATCCACTCACTCGATGTAGTGCTGCTTTTGGGTGTCTGGCCTTTCCTCTCCATCCTCTTCTGTCTTTTTTTCCTTCACTCTTCCCTCGTTCTTCTGCTTACGGGTGACTTTACACTCCCTCTTCTATCTTTCATTCCTTTATTCTTTCCTCTTTCTTCTGCCTGTGAGTTACTCTACACTGAGTGACAAGCCAAATGGTTTCCTGCACACCAGGAATCCACTTACTACACTGGATGGTAACCACAAAACCAAATTTTGGCACCTGGTGGTTTAGTGGGTAATTACAGTGCTCCAGTCGAATTGAGCTGGTGAAGGTTTATATCCAAGGGATGGTTGGAGTTTATTGCTCAAGTAATGTTACTCAGGGATGAATGAGGCTGGTCACTCTCATCTTAAATGTCAGGACCAACTAGCCTGCCCCGGGCTCCTATGCTCCTCATGGGGCAACGTAGGATTGGATGATGGATGGATGGATGGCATTATATAGAACAACTGATATGCAAAGTATGGTCAGTGTTTGTCATCATCATGGTATACGAAAACAATGCATTTAAATGTAATGATAACAAAAGGCCATCCTCTACTTCATCAACCTCACTGATGAACTATGACTTCCTCCTTGTAGGTAACTAGTGTGATTACTGTATAATAAAAATGCAATCAACTGTAATGCAGATGGAGTTAATGTACTCTACTATGGCAGATAACAGTAACTCTTGTTGCTGGCATCAAACTGTGGGAAAATCCAAATACTGTACATGTATCATAGTATACAACATACAAACAAATGAACTACCTTACATGGTAGTGCCAGCTCACATACAATAAAACATCTCTTGAGTTATACAATTGTTACTTGAGGACGGGTTAACAGCTGAAACCTACTATATGGTACTTGATTGAGTCAACATAAAAATGCTTATAGAATGGTAAAAATATAATAAATGGTTATCGTTACACAAGAACAACAGCAAAAGTATGCATCATATTTATAAAAATTCATGAAATGCAATTTGGCTATAGAACTACAAAATGGTGACACAATCAAGGGGATGTGCTAATGTATGGTGCCAAAGGAACTTATGGCTGGATGTGAAAATACTTTATGATGTGAAACGGAAGACAGTACATTAGCAAAACAGAAGAAAAAGGAAGAGTGTCTGAAAGAGGTAGGAGAAGCATGTACAGTCAAAAAAACTTGAAGACATTTCTTTCATGGCCCTCAAATGTCTGAGAGGTTTCCTAGGGAAAGCAAGGCATCTGGGATGAGTACAGATTCAGTACCTATATGTACACTCAGATGAATATGAATTAATTTTCTTATAAAAACTGCTTTAATACCAAATATTCAATACCTACCAGAACCTTAGTATGAAAATTTAAGTTTAACGTCAAAACAATTGGAACAATTATCACTATAGCATAATTCAAAAAAGAAATGGTCTTAGGGCATATTTACCTCCACAGACTATTATTACACTTAGCTACTGCACTGTGAGCAAAAATGAGAGAAAAAAAATCAGCTATGATAATTACAATTTTTATTCATACATGGTATAAGACAATCTATGAATTATGTACCACTAATCATGAGTAATAATACAACTTTCAGTGTACATTAATCAGAATTATAAAAAATAACAGCACTGCCAACATATGCACATTCAAAGGTATCACAACACGAAAAGCCAAGTTATTTTTTTTCTTGGACAATGACCATACAAAGCAATGGCAGTGATGTAGCATGACTTAGGACAGAGGGAACTGAATTAAACTTTAAGGGATTTGGTTACCAATATCACAGCTGGGCCAACTCAAATGCTTGTCCCTGACACTCCCTCAAATGCATTCTTGCTAATGACTCCACTAAATAATCACCTCAGACTCACCACTGACACCCACTGCCTCACTACGGGCATAAATATGTGAGACAAAAACACTCAGTGATGTCAAATTCATTTCTCACCCCCTCTTCCCTACCCACCCCACCCCCACAAAAAAAAGCACTTCCTAAGCCCTTAAATCCATCATCCATGGAATTACACATGCTTCCTACAAACTTGATTTGCACTTTCATCATGGATATAACTCATAACTTCTTACAGGTACTGACATATAAATTCTCACTCAGCCACTCAATCATACACGCTGAACAATCATCAGCACCAAAAATGATGAAGTCTTAAAGTGTTCTAAAAATCCGACCAGGCAATGACTTTCTTTCCACGATCACAGGTTACGAGGGACTTTCCATTCGGATGCCACGTGCAGGCAACCACACAAGTCCTGGCGGAAATAAAAGAAGAATGTTATCCACAAACAATGGTACCTAATGGAAAATGTGTAAATTATCAATTAACACTGGTAAGCCATGTAACACATTTATTTACTGTACAGTACTGTTCTTTATCATATTTTGGACATTCCAAGGACATGAGGGATAATACTGTATATGATACATCCTCGTTTTGTGATGGGATGCATTTTTGGAAAACATTTGTGTAATGAATTCAATGCTGAAGGGACAGTAAAAAAAAGGAAAAAAAGAAAAAAGAAAAAGAAAAAAAACTCGCATAATGAAAAATTGGGTGATTCACAGTAAATATATAAGTGAATAAAGACTGTAAAACAAAAAAGGTCCTAAATCCTTATTTATCACTGTATATGCATGGGATTGTCATAAGTGGCCATCAAAATTATTGTATAATCAATACTATTATCTCATAACTGGGTAAAACTTTTCGTTCATCGTTCTATTGATTTACGGTTTATGGAACAAATGTATAACGAGACCTGACTGTGCTATGTATGCAGGGATATGTTTTTCTATTATAAAGTCTCACATTGCCAGACTGCAACTTAACCTATTTCTCTTCTCTCCCCCTAAATACTTTTCTCCCACTTTCCTTCTTCCTCTTTTCTCCTTTCCCTCTATTATTTAATTCTATTGCTACTTCTATCTTTCTCTCAAGTTCATTTTTGAGTCACATCCAGAGGTTATAAAAGAAAATGAAAGAGGAAGTACACAAGATTCTCTCTCTCTCTTCCTCCTCATGCTACTTCTTTCCCTTTTTCTTCTTCATTTTTTAGTCACATCCAAAGGTTATACTAGAAAACCATACAAGAAAATTCAGTAAAAGAAGAAGTATACAAGAAATTTGCATCCCTCACCCTCATCCCTAGCTGAGATAATGTCTGCACAAACCCATGCTGGCACTTTTGGACTCTGTGGCTGTCATAAGGGCTACTGCAATCTCTCTCTCTCTGTGAGTAACATATTTTGCTCTCTTTCTCTATGTCAAGAATTTCCTACATCGTGAAACTGTGTATCGTAAATCGTGACATCGATTGATTTTGCGGGAGCAACGAATAGTTCTGAAATGCATGAGATTTCCCTCAATCTCTTAACCGCCCACTTCTGTACTTGTATTTGCATCAAATTTTCAAAACTTTCGTCATTTTTTCGCGAGTGACTGTCTTTATGTACAGACAGTGCATTCCTCTGAGCGATAATTTCTGAATTGTCATTTCTTTGCACTTGCCTCCCTGGCCGTTAGTGGCCACGCCCTTTTCACACGATGCTGCTGTTTAGATCAAGCATCGAGTCAGTCGTCCAAGTGACAGTCAAGGAGAGTGGAGGTGCCGTGCATAAAGCTCGAGTGGGCCTCTTTTCTTAGTGATCTCAGAAGTCTCGGCTGTATTGGCGTGAATTCCCGAAGCTCCCACCAGCCTGGTGATCGACTGTATTAGCAGCGGTCTCATCTCTATTGATTATTTCTTTTGTTTTTCCTAGGCTTAAGGTTATTTAGCTTAGTGCTTAGTTATCTGTTTGAATGCTTGAGTGAGTGCATTTCCCTTTCATTGATTTTGAATAGATTCATGTAACGTAAATTTATTTTCTTGTAATTAATATACAGTATTTACAGTTCGTTTTCTTGAGCTTTGTTAAATGTAAGTCGTGTTTGATTTCCCCACATATTTAGTACACTTTTGCTACTCCAAGTTAGCACAACTCCTTATATTAATCACGGCTGGTACTTTGGCCAGCTCTTGGTACTAATTCTTAAATCCGTTGTGCCAGCTAGGAGTTTGGCTCAGCCAAGATCCTGTTTATTATTATTATTTTTTGAATGTTAAGGGGTGAATTAACTTTCTCAGAGGCCAACAGTACAGTAATACAGTCTTCTTGAGCATTTAGTCTCTGCTGTGTACTGTTGAGAAAGTCTATAAATTCTCAACTCCAGAGAATTGGCGAAGTAAGCCAGCATAAAAGTGAAATCGCCACTTGATTTCACGAGTCGATTCTCTCGTGATAATCGACTCGATAGTTATTCTTAGTGTTCATAGACACATTTTCATTTTCTACCTGACACTCTATAAGCACCATAGTTTATTTCTCTCTCTGTAATTACCAAAATTTTGCTCTCTCTCTCACTCCATCAGTGGAGGCGAGTGGAAAGAAATTTCCGCATAAATGTGAATTAGCAACAAATTTTTCAATATATAAAGAGGGGGTGATGATGATGATGTTAGGGGAATCCCTGAATGATGATCCCATGTATAGAGATAAATACTGTACAATGTTTCCATTTGCAATGTAGAAAATACATGAACTTCACCACAGGTATTTAAAAATGCCGATGGTCGGATCATCAGAAGAGCGAAGCACAACAAGACAGTTTTCCTGGGTACTTCCCCTATACTTTATTGACTATGAGCAAATAATCAGTTTTTGCTTCAGTGATTATCAAGATATGACTATAGTCAACTTGCACAGGAGTAGAATGTATTTTGTTAAGGGCAAGTGGAAGAGCACATACATGCTGTTGTATGCTCATCTGGATGTGAATCTGGTGGACTGCAGGCTGAAGCCTGCCCTTCTCCTGGAGTTCATCATCTCCCTTTTACAAGAGATAGCTGATGGCTGCTTGTCTAACCAGGCAGTAAAGCTGTCCTGTTATAGCTATCATTGCCACTGCATGACATTCTTCTCCAGCACTATATATGCATGAATAACTGGGTCTGTCACTGAAATGATCTCCATCCATGATGGCAGCACCTGTTAAATTCCAACCCACTGAATCCAAGCATTGGATATGGAAGAAACAGATGTACAGGTAAGATCTGGTGTGATGTGCTGGATACAAAGATGGTATGGACATAGTGTATTACAAAAAACTGCATGCACACAAATTTCCATAACCAGTTTGAAAGTGAAACTAAGAGTAACTAAGGAGAGGCATAATATAGGCATCTGTTGCTATTTAACCGAGGTTCATCTGAATGTGAACCAGATAGATTGCAGACTGAAGCTGGCCTTCTGTAGTGTACTATCTTCCTTGCAGAGGACAGAGAAGAAGCTGAGAGATGCTTGTATAGCCGGACAGCAAAGCCATCTAACTATAATGGTGGCACCATAGGCAGGCTCCCTTCATGAGCACCAGGAAGATTGTATACAGTATGGAAATAAAGTGAAAGAAAGAAATGGAGGAAGAGAGTGAATGAGGTATGTAGCCTACAGACAAAGCAGTCTGGATAATATTCTGCCTTTGTCATCCACTTGCAGGGAGTTCCTAAAAGGTATGAAGGTGTCTGAGATGACAAGGATAACGACGTCAGTGATGATGACAGTATTGATGATGATAAAAACAAGGATAAGGATAATGAAAACTCTAATGTATACAGTATTCAAAACTAAAATAATCAGGTCTGTAAAAATGAGCTTATCCATCATAATTCTGCCAAGGTCCTGTCGGATAATACATTTTTTTCAATAATGCCATACTCATATTACCCTCCCAACCCCTAAACATGGGATATAACCCCTATAAAACTCTATACAGGTCTCCCTGTCAATACACAAAACCCATCTCAATATCAATTTTCCGATGGCCACCTTTATATATTCATTATATAATTATTAATCATGCATACTGACATATTTTAATGATTAAAAATGCATTTCTGTAATTCATATTTTAACATAGGCCTGTTCAATCTGCACTGAAAGCTGTTCAGTTACAGCCACTAAGAATACTGCTATTTGTTACAAGTGAGACTGAGATGCATAGATGGAAATGAAGAGAGCCGAAAGTAGGCGGCAAGCTATGTGTTAGGTACAATAATGCAAGGGAGACAAGCTGGCACCATATGCATGCATACTTATGTAAATATTTTTTACTATCCACAGAAGGATCTACAGGTACTAAGAATATACTGCTGTTTTATTAAAAGTGAGAGTGAAATGTATAGATGGAAATGAGTAGAACAAGCACAGGCAACTAATTATTTAAGTTACATAACACAAAGGAGACAGGCTGGTGCCAACTTTGTGCATATTTACATGAAGATTATATTATTTTCTAGCCCCGGGTTCCTATGTTCCTCATGGGGTAACACAGGATTGGATGATGGATGGATGAATATAATATTTTCCACAGGAGATAAAGGCACAGATGATATTTTATTATTTACCAAAAGTGAGAGGGAGATGTGTTGATAGATATGAGTAGAACCGAAGGCAGATGACTAGTTATGTACATTACCTAAAACACAGGAGACAGGCTGGCACCAATTGCATGCATATAGTAAACTCTCAATTATATGGTGTAATTCAGTCAAGCCATATGCCGAATAATGCGAAATGCCGGATATTACATAGGTCCCCCCATCAACTCAATATTCGACGGCGAGCCAGATACTAAGTTATTATCCGTCTCGACCCTCTGTCCCTAAAACTTTTCCATGAGTAAAAGATGACATCATCATCATCATCAACTGGACCTCCTTTCCCACCCTGGGGCAGGGTGAGGAGTAGCAATGTCAAGACAGCCCAAATTTGCCCAATCCAATGGGCCATGCTTCCATTCACTCACCATTCAAGCCCCCGCAATCCTGGCTCTATCTGATACTCCAGAAACATTCACCAGATTCTGTAGCTTCACATAAACATATCTGGATGCTGTCACGTTAAAAAAGGATGCCAAATCCCTGATCGTGCACTTCACCTCACAATACTCATCCAGCCAGCTCGATCTCTTGTCAGTCCCTTAGCCTCACTGACTTCCAAACCCCCCTTCCTCACACACTCATCCACCATATCCCTCAACCTTCTCCTTGGCCTACCTCGCCTCCTCGCTCCTTCAAATTCACTCAGATATACCTTTTTCACCACTCTATTGTTATCCATTCTCTCCATATGACCATATCATCTCAGTACACTCTCTTCACTTCTGGTGTCCACAGACTTCCTCACTCCACATCTTTCACGAATCACATTATTTCATATCCTATTCACACTCTGTACTCCACATACATTTCTCAGCAGTCCCATTTCCACTGCTCTCACTCTCAACATTTCATTTTCATGCCACACCATTGTCTCACATCCATATGTTAAAGTTGACACTAACACTCCTTCATGTAAGCCTCATGCGGCTGTAACACTAAAGCCTCTGTTTCTTATCAAGGCCTTCATTGCACCAGTTACTTCCCTTCCTCGTGGCACCCTACTTTCCACTTTGCTTGCATATTTTCCTCTCCCTTCTACTATCACTGTACCCAGGTATATGTACTCTCTCACCAATTCAAGTCTCTCTCCATTCACTGTAACACCACATGGCGAGTCACCTTCTCTCTCAATAACCATCACTTTACTCTTTTCTACATTTACTCTCAAGGCACGACATTCACAGACATCAGCAAAACTCTGCACAAATCTACCAAGTTCTAGTCCGGTATTTGCAAGTAGTACTGCATCATCAGCATACAACAAATTTAAGATATTCCATCTATCACCAGTCATTACCAACGCCATCCCCCTCTCCATTACTCGTGTTTTTACTTCTCTCATCACCCCATACACATATATATTGAACAACCATGGGGACATCAAACAACCTTCTTGCACACCCACACCGATTGTGAACCATTCACTTAGATGCCCATTAACCCTTACACATGCTTCACTACCATCATAAAAACTCTTGACGGCACCTAGCAGCTTACCATCTACACCGTACATGCACAATACCTTCCACAATCCTTCTCTGTCTACTTTGTCGTATGATTTTTCCCGATTTTTCCTGATCCATGAATGACATAAACCTTATGGTCTTTCTCACAAGCCTTCTCCACTATCTGTCTTACTGCAGACATTTGATCCACACATCCTCTGCCATTCCTAAAGCCACCCTGTTCATCACTCACCAGGACTTCTGATATCTCTCTTACTTTCTCTGGAATAATTCTTTCATATACCTTCTCTACCACACTCAATAAACATATGCCATGATAATTCTTGTATTCATTTTGGTCACCTTTATTTTTGTACAGGGGTACAATCATTCTTCCTTCCTTCCTCTTCTGTCTTTCTTTCTTTCATTCTTTCCTCTTTCTTCTGCCTACGGGTAACTTTACACTCCCTCTTCTGTCTTTCTTTCTTTTACTCCTTCCTCTTCCTTCTGCCTATGGGTGACTGTACATTGAGTGACAGGCCAAATGGTTTCCTGTACACCAAGAAACCATTTACTATGGTTTCCTGTACA
>JAGKTI010026373.1:0-13621 GCA_018397915.1 Birgus latro | reverse complement strand
TAAACAAAACAGACATACCGAAATCTCCACAATACTTACGCTGCTTAAAAAAAAATAAAAAAATAAATAAATACATTGAAAAAAAATTACTTCATTTTAACTGTAACAATTTCAGTTAACACGAACCTGAATATATTTTTAAAAAGAACCCCGCCCCCCCCCAAAAAAAATGAAGTCGAAAAATCACACATACCTCACTACCCAGGTCCTATAGCCAGTCTCAGCCACAGCGAAATTACGACTGACGAAAAAAAAAGACCATCCATTCACAGGACACTTGCGACCGTGTTTCGAGCAGCTTCGGACATCCCGTAACGCCTTTTCAGCAGCGATTTATTTTACATCACCCTGTTATATTGAAATGGACAGATGTCGATAGTATAAATAGTGATGGTATAAAAGTAAAAATTAAGGTCTAGGACATAATAAATCGCCAGAGGAGAGGTGTTAAAGGCGCATTTTTGTCGTCCAAGGTAACGGATCGAACTCGAAGCCGTTTTTGTCGACCAGACTGATGCGAATCCATTTTTTTTTTTTTTTTTTTAAATAACCCAAGACTGTGTTCGAATGTCTCGGAAAGTGATTCTCGATTGCAGAGACTGAAGATGAACAAGGGGAATACAGTCATAAAATTATTCTAGCACTATATGTACTGATTATATATATAATTTATTTATTTTGGGCCCGACTGGCAGCTGCAGATGCTTCTTTTATCGTCCACTGTGGAGAACATTATTTCCGGGGAGGTAAGGCTGACCTATCACAACTTTTCTGCTGAAGAACTCTGTGCCAATTTCGTCACCGAGGAAATCTGGGGCAGTCGTTTCTTTTTCTTCCAAATGACAGTCTTTCCGTGACTACATAGGTCAGTCGTAGGTTCAGAAAGCGGGCATAATGTGCGAATTCTTAGTCAAAATATATTACAAAATTTTAGCCAATAAACAGATTTAATAAAGTAGCAGAAATCAGTCTGAACCCAAAACATTTTGAGAGGTCGGGACGGCTGCCTGTTAGTTTATGTTAAGGGCGTCTTACACACAGCAAAAGTACCGTACTAATCCGAGTCACGGCCTGTGGCGAGATTTTTTGTAGTTTTTTTAGCATCTGTGCTCCTCTGGCCAATTGTTTTTTATTATTTGTTCTTGCACCATCAGATTATGTTATTGTAGGTGTGGGAGAATTTCTAGGAACAGTATTTTCTTCAAATTTTCTGTTCATTTAAGCCACAGCACGAACCACTCATACCACACCACACCACACAACCTCACTCAAAATATCCTAACCACCCAAATCACCCTCTAACCATCCTCTAACTCACCCTCAAACCACACTCTAACTACCCTCACCAGCTGTAAACCTTAAAGCTCCCTAATTTGTACTTTTTATTCACCTATATAATACACTCTGTTCGCTTCTGTCCACGAGTTTCAAATTTTCTTATCGGCACACTAAATTCCATGTTAATTTTGTGGCTTCTTTCAAACCCTACTGATTTTCCATGCATCATTTGAGCCTAGTCGGTGTGTACTGTTCTGTTCTTCACTATCTACAGAAACTCTGGTTGTTTTACCCTCCACCTGAGAAAATCATGGGAGGGTATTATTTTCAATGGTGTCCGTCCGTAGATTTGGGGGACATTGTGGCCGTAGAGATTCAGTTTCCGGGCCAGAACTTTAAGTATTCACAGATGTTTGTCTTATAGTAAACTGGTGCCTTTTTATAAGTAGAATACTGTGTAAGTAGTTTTTTTTTTCCCTCAAATTTCATTGCGACCTGCATAAGGAATCTGAAGGGCCCAGTTTATACCTCCCACCTGACAGACAGAGCTGGGTGTTATAAAGTGTTAAGTTACTCAGGCGGGGGTGACGGTACTTATGTGCTTGGTTAAGTGTGCGGGGAGGTGAGGGGGGGGGGGGTATTTTGCTTGTCAGATGGAGAGTTGCAACAGTGTAGCGTTGGCTGTTTTCTTTGAGGTTATAAAAAAATCCATTTAAAACATTTAGATTTATTAATTTACAAATCTGCTATGGACAGCAAACTAGAGAATGTAAGGATTAAGTTACAGTGCTCGGGATCGAACAACAAACAAGAGCACCAACAGGAACAGTGATATGGTAAATAAGCCGAGCAGACGAAGGCGATGCAGCAGACGGAGACACAGCGATTGTGTTCACTGCACCAGAAATGGAAAAAGACCCAACAAGACTTACAAATAATGGGTCTATTGAAAGTGTGGAAGATTTCGGAACATTTCCCTGGCGATCTATTATTCCACACATTTTTTTATATAGTTAGTACATGCAAAGGCATGATTATATGAACAATTTATGGAATTTAAAGTTTCAGTATGTACAATAAACATTTTACCAAAACCCGATCTCCCTGATCGAGCAGACCCGTCGACGGCAGTTAAGCAACTGCCTTAATAAAGGGGTCCCATAGATTCCGTACACCGTTCAGGTCGGTAGGAGATGAAACACAAGTATAAAGATCTAAAACAATGTGATAGGAACAAGGTAAGGACTGACAAATACTGTATATCTTTAGTTGTAACATACAAGAATACATCGCTAAGCGAAAAATGATAAGAAAAGGCTGAATCCGGAGAAGGTGGTGTAGGCCCCTTCGTCACGGGGTTCAAGGATGGAGCCTCGCCGCAGTCTTAGAGAAACCCTGTCGCCCCGCCTCAACCTCAGGGCGCCGGAGTTGCTGGCGTCCTTGCCCGACCCACTGCCGCGCGCCGTGAACTGCCCACGCCCATTACGCTGTAGTGTCAACCTGGAGAGAAAGAGATAGAGAGAAACAAAAAGCTTCAGTATAGACGGTGGGTACTAGTGTCTAAGTGGTGATATGCGGAGGTGAGTAATGTTTGGTGATCTGTGTGCCATTATACTCGAGTGAAAATCTGGGGGGAAAAAAATGGATAATGGATGGAGAGATGCGCAAATTTCTTACTAATCCTCTTCATTTATACATTTCTTACCATATATTATACATTTCCTAAACCCCTTGAATCCGATATATTAACCTCTAAAGGGTCCAAGTAAGGCTAATCCAAATCCTTAACTAACTAATCTAACTCCTCTGCTAGCAAAGGGGTTAAGTAATCCAAAGCTCGCAAAGAGGTTGACTAATCCATGACTACCTAAGGGATAAGGTTGAATTTAAGTAGCTCTGTAAAGTGGTGTGACGGTACTAAGAATATAGGTTCTCGAAATGAAGGGGTTAATTTAGTACGCCTGTCTTCCAAATTTAGGTCTCGTCCACACCAAATGCCTGCTGATGTGGGAGGATGCAGGCGGGAGTTTTGAATTAACTCATTCAGGTGGCCCCTCTGGACACTGGGGTGATAAGTGATATGAAAGACGTAAACAGTGGGGTAGGTAAGAGCTAAGATAACAGGTGATATCCATAAACACTGATAATAGCTCAAGTGATAAGAGTGATGAAGGATTACAGGGATACAGACACCCTCCCCAGTCACGATTTAAAACTCCAGCCCGCACCAGCCCGCGTTTGGTGTGGACTTTACTTTAGGCAAACTTCCTCCTACGCCAACTTACGCCAATGTACATCTACGCCAACTTACGTAAAACCGTCGTCTCCGGCTGCAACGGCGTGGAAGGCGAAATAGTACATGCCAGGATAAGCAGCAACAAAAGCGCCTCTGTTACCTCTCCACCTGCTGCCCGTATTTAGCACTACATCCTGGGGGGGGGGGGATAGATTAGTGATGGTGATGGCGATAGTGGGGGATAGTGATGGTGGCAGCGATAATGGGTGACAAGACAGGGGTGATGCAGAGTGGCTAATGGGAACGTTAGTGATGGTGATAGCGATAGTGGGTAATGTCTTAGTGATGGTGGCAGCGATAATGGGTGATTTAGACAGGGGTGATGCAGAGTGGCTGATATATTGGTGAAAGCATGGCTGATAAGTGATAATGGGCAAGAGCTACGACAATCGGTGATAAGCATAAGCAGTAGCCATTATAACTGTGATAAGGATCGATGACACGAATGGTAAAGAAAAGTGATAACAGATGACAATTGCCTATATGAATGGTGGTAATTAACATGCTGGGGATAATGCCAATAGGACATCTGATTGGCGATAGTGTGGTGATAGATACACTGCGGCAATTATAAGAATAGGCCGATAANTGTTATAAACTGTCTTAAACTCCGAAAAGATGGACGGTCTGTATGCTTGATATTACATGGATGGTATATTTCACAGTGTCTCCAAACGAGATTTATGACGGTACTTCAGCACTTTATGTCTATTTTCAACTTCCCTGTCACCCCAAAACACCCAAGTAGCCGATTGACTTAATGTTGAACTGTTCTTGTTAAAAATCATCCATTCAACTCTCACTCAAACTACAAGAAAATACATGTAGTTAGATGTTTTAAATTCTCCATTCAATTTAGTCACTCGAGTGAAACTAAAAATCAGATCCACTTTTAAGAAATTCTCAGGTGTGAAGAATTAGTGTATTATAAAAATTGTAATAAGTTGTAATAAGTTGGAAAAAGTAAATACGGAGGTAAACAGTGAAATACAGCCAGCTCACCCAGTAAACTGCGTCTCTCCAGTCACATCGTCACCGTCGCCCTTCCCGCCAGTATTGTCATCGTCCTGCTCAGCTTCGGCCTTTTCGTCGGCGCCTTTTATTTCCCCTAAATCAAAATCCATGTCTGTTTCCCCCGCGATGTTGAGGGTCAGGGGGTCCTCGTCATCCATTATTCCTTGCCTGTCGTCCTCTGCCTCTGTAGAATCCGTGTCGTTAAATTGCATCATGTCGTGGTCGCCTAGTTGGTCGTCCCGAGGTGGTGCCGAGAGAAGCTGGTCACACAGGGCCAGTACTGCTAAGACCTTGAACACCCACATCGCTGTAAAGAGAAAACTTCCTCTAGCCATTACTGGAGAGAGAGATTATATTACACCTTATTGGTTCTGTTGGTGCATAAAGAACGAACACAGACAGGCCAGGATGTTTTTCCAAAGGCAGCTGAAAACTAATTTGTTATATTCTCACTAGACACAGCCGAGGTACATTCGCAAAACACTTGGCTTCTCCCTCCCACTGCTCTTTCACTCTCCGTTCACTGTCTAACGCCACTGACGAATAAGGTGCTTTCTTGCATGAGGGACAGTTCTTTAAATAACCCCCCCTCCCCGGTTTCCTCTACTAGGGCAGCCCAGATGATTTTAAACGCTGGATTGAAAACTCACTTTCTTAATCAGTAATGCACTTACCATTAAAGAAAAATACAATATAACAAAACGAGACAAGCCGAATCACCAGAATTTTCCTTACGTCTACAAACATGAACATTAGTCCTTCCAGCAAGACTTAGACGAAAAAGAAAAAAAAACACTAACCTCAGTGTATTAAATGAAATAATTTACCTGGTTACTTTTAAAAATATGAACTCACACAAGCCCCAGTATATATATATATATATTTTTTAGATAACCCCCCCCAAAAAAAAAATATATGCCAAGGAAAATCAAAATATTGCACATACTTAACACTACGGGTCCTATAGCCAGTCTCAGCCACAGCGGAATTGCGACTGACGGAATAAAGACCCTCGATTCACACGACACTTACGACCGTGTTTCGAGCAGCTTCGGACATCCCGTAACGCCTTTTCGTCAGCAGTTTATTCTGCCAGTCACGTCATCTTATCTTGGTAGTGCTCAGATCTCGATCCTACAAAATAACGAAGCTGATGTAAAAGAGAAATTAAGGTCAAGATCCTCCAGGACATAATAAATCGCTAAGGGAAAGGTGTTAAAGACGCATTTTTGTCGTCCAAGGTACCGCATCGAAATCGAAGCCGTTTTTGTCGACCAGACGATGCGAATCCGTTTTTTTTTTTTTTTTTTTTTAACCCACGACCGTGTTCGAATGTCTCCGAAAGTGATTCTC
Organism: Birgus latro; assembly: GCA_018397915.1. Lineage (NCBI taxonomy): Eukaryota > Metazoa > Arthropoda > Malacostraca > Decapoda > Coenobitidae > Birgus > Birgus latro. The sequence continues at coordinate 7,680 of JAGKTI010026373.1, read as the reverse complement.
GATGGTAGAGACTGAAAATGACCAGGGGGAGTACAGTCATAAGTAAATGATAGCAGCACTATATAGAAGAGGACAGTAAAGTATAACAAGCAGTAAGGTGGCTGAATCGCCAGAGAGGTGGCCTGCAGTCCCCGTGGACCCAGGTTCGAATCCCTGCTGGGGCAGGGAACAGTTTAAGCACGTGAATTTCATTAAATCAGGCTTTGCTGATCTACCAAAAGACCCGCCGACAGTTCGTAAAAATACCCCCGCTGATACCAGTACACCAGTCCTGTGTGAGACAGCTCTAGCATGTATTCAATATGGACGGTGGGTGTTAGCGCCGAAGTGGTGACATGTGGAGGTGTATGGTATGTAGGAGGACGGCTGGGCCTTGATAGCAGGCTGTGAAGCTTATGCCCAGAGCCGAACACATAAAAAAAAATGTATGATATCAGGTGAACACTTTATCCCTTGGCTTTTAACAGCATCCAGTCATGAGAAGCTGACAACCACTGCCAGTCCTTCAATCTTATGTAGTCTTGATTAAGCCTATTTTTACTCTTCCCATTGCTCTCCAATCTCACCAATAGTCTACTAGCCCCTCAGGTGGCATTGGTGTCATACTTTACCAATTTTGGCTTATGAAACAATTACCCAGTGTATGAGCCTTTAGTGATTTTATTATTATTATTATAATTATTATTATTATTATATTATTATTATTATTTAATACTAAAATATATAAAGTCTGAGTCCCACTGAAGTGTCAATAAGCAGTAAAGTAATTCCAGTGGGGGAAATGCATTATCTCCAACACCAAATGCACAGATCATCCTAAATTAGCACAGATTCTGCCCTGTTTCCTTGATGTGATCTCCTTTAATTCCGAATAACTTTGTGCCTCGTAACATAATTTTATTTTGCATGCATTGTTGAGTTTAAGTAATATTCAGAGTCATCCAGTTCTCTACCTCACAACTTGTTACCCCTGTCGTACAAACACAAATCGCCACAGTGAATGAGTTAAGCTTAAATTTAACTTCCTTTGGCCTAAGTCCTGCGGAAAATTACAGCTATTTTTTTTTCACCTTAAGTTACATGTTGTTTCCATAAAACAGTAACAGGAAAACATTCACACCATCCTTATACCCTGTGAATTGGTATTATTGATTCCTCTGGTGACATAAGGACTATCAGTCTGTTTATACCCATATGCCATAATCATGTAAAGGGTGATCACAAACAAATCGCCTCCATGTCTCTCTGTCCCCTGCCCTCCCCCCAACTTACACCTTCCCTCTCTCGTATACCTCTCTGCTTCATCCCTCCATTTCATCCTCGGTCTTCCTCTTCCTCTCCCCACCTCACTCACATTCACTGGCCTAGTCTCTCGCTCTCCATCCTCTCCACATGGCCAAACCACTTCGATGTATTTCTCCAAACGCTTTCCATCACATCTACATCCACACCACAACGCTCCTTCGTTTCCTCATTTGTCCGTCTCTTTCTCCATGTAACTCCACATGCTCCTCTCAGATAATTCCTTTCCACTGCCCTCACTCTGACTTCTGTCCGTCCAACAAGGTTCAAGCTTCACTTCCATACGTTAGAGTTGGTTATCACAATACTGTCATGCAGCGACTTTTTTTTTTTTTACTTCCATGCTCACTTAGTTGCTCCCCTATTTCTTATCACTGCATGTAAAGAACCAGCAACCTTTCTTCCCCACAGTACCCTTTCAAGCACTTCACCCTCTAAACTTCCATCCTTACCCATCACACCACCCAAGTACTAGACGCACTCACACTCCCTTTCCTCACTATTCAACCTCACTGATCATTCACGGACTTCATTTCTCTCGAAGACCATAACTTTACTCTTCCCTACAGTCATCTTTACAGTCCGTTTCTTACTTTCTCCCAAATTCATTCACCAAGCCTTGCAGTTCCCCTTCGTCTTCACTTAACAACACAGTATCATCTGCAAACAACTGTACAGGTGGTTTCCAAACGCTGCCCTCACTCATTAGGGCCGCTCCAACATCCACTGCCCTACCCTGTGTCTCTTATAACCCCATCCATATACAGATTGAACAGCCATGGGGACATGACACATCCCTATTTCAGATAGAAAAATTCACTCACTCTGTTCACTATCCAACCGCACTGCAGCCTTAGCACCCTCATACATACTCTTCACGGCATTCAACAACTTCCCATTTGCTCCATATATTCTTAATATTTTCCATATTCCTTGTCTTTCCAACCTGTCATATGCTTTCTTCAAACCCATGAATTCAGCGTGCAACTCTTCCATCCTCTAAACTTTTCCACTAAACATCCTTTCTGATATACACAGTTTCTTCCCTTCCTAAAACCTCCCAGTTCATCAACTAATTCCTCTGTTATTTCCCTAACGCAGTCAATAAGTATCCTACCATATACTTTTCCACTTACATTGAGAAGACAAATGCCCTTATGATTACCACACACTTCTTTTTCCACTTTTCCTTTGTACAGAGGAATAATAATATACCACTTACAATGCTGTGGGAATCTTTTCTCCCAGGCCAATCTGCACATTTTACATAGCCCATCCATTCTACCACCATCTCTCTCCCATGTTTCAGCATTTCACTCCGTCAGTTCCTGGGGCTGTCTCCATTTTTACTTTTTAAACTGATTCCACCATTTCCATCCTGCTGATATCTTCGTTATCTACTTTCTTTTCCCATACAAAGGACATAAAATACTGGATTAACTGTACAAAGCGACCTGTTTTCATTAATAAACAAGAGCAACAATGTTCTTCGCAGCCACAATAACCTGCCTGTATTAGTTACCATACATAGTTTTTGTGTGTAAGACAATGTTATATACCTTTGAAGTATGTCTTTATTATATGAGTATTTATTTAAGTAGGGATGAGTTGGTGCACCACAAGTTACTGCTATGTTCATTGCTCAGATGGAGAGTATGATATTTATAAACACAGGTCAAGGTACTGAGTGAAGACAAGGTATTGAATGAACCAATATTTATACCTGTCGACCTATATTTAAGCGAAATTATATAGTTTTTTGTTTCTTAAATCCTACAGGTTTAAAAGTTAATTATTTTTTTTTTTACTCTTATTTGTGAGGTTAGAGAAAAATACGTTAAAATATTAAAGATTTATTAATGTAGAAGTTTGCTATGGATCTGAACAAACCAAACAATGAACAGATCAAGTTGCAGTGCTTGGGTCATGAACAATATGAACAAGAACAGGAACCACATGGAACAAACAGACGGAGCAGACGACGACGACAACGATTATCTTAAACTTCCGTGTCTTACAGAGTTCCGTTTCCGGGCGAGACGAGGAAGACAGGCGTACTAGCAGCGGGTCTGTTGGAAGTGGGGGGGGGGGGAATTTTCGCCTTGGGGGGGATTTTGCAGCATTTCCTAAATAATTTCAAATGATACTGATATTATATAAAGGAAGACCAGAAAAATTTACATGGAATTCCAAGTTGTAATAACGGAAATAAAACATTGTAACCCCGGTCCGCTTGATCGAACAGACCCGTCGACCGCAGGTAAGAGACTGCCCCCCCCCCCCCCCCTATAAAGCAGTCCCCTAGATTCCGTACACCGTTCAGGTCGACAGGAGATATAACAGGAATAAATAAAAAGAAAAAAAGTGCCACGAAGAGGAGGACGGAGAAAAAAATAAACCTTAAAATTACAACATCCAAGAATAAATCGCTAAGACAATCGTGCAGCGAAGTGCCTGAAGCCGGTGAAGGTGGTGTAGGCCCCTCGCCCGCTCGGTTCAAAGATGGAGCCCCTCAGGAGTCGTAAAATCACCCGGTCGCTTTCCCTCAGCCTGAACATGCCGGATTTGCCTACGTGTTCTTGCGATCGACGAGACCCGTACACCGTCAGCTGCGTCTGCCCGTTAATCCGTAGCGCCAGCCTGGGAGGAGAAAAACAAAAAAAATCAGTATAGACGATGGGTACTAGTGTCTAAGTGGTGACATGTGAAGGTAGGATTAATGCTCTAGTCACCTGCGATTGTTATGGTGTAATGTGAACCTAGAAAAAAAAATTGTGTTCAGTATAGACGGTGGGTACTAGTGTCCAAGTGGTGACATGTGAAGGTAGGATTAATGCTCTAGACACCTGTGATTGTCATGTAGTGCCAACCTGTGGAAATTAAAAAAAATATGTATATGGACGGTGGGTACTAGCGATTAAGTGGTGACATGTGAAGGTGTGTTGATTAATCCTCTACGTTTATACATTTACTATACACTTCATGAATCCCCTCAGTCTTGTACAGGAACTAGCAAAGTGTCTAAACAAGGCTAACCTAATCCCTTAACTAGCTATGTAACTCCTTAACCATCAAAGAGGAAGAAAAACAATGCACAACTAGCAACTAATAATGTTTAACTACCTAAGGGATAATTAACTTCACACCTAATTCCTTAAAGAGCTCGGTAAAATCGTGAAAGGGTAGCAAGAACAAAAATTGGTCCTGGGAATGAAGAGGTTAATTTAGCATGTCCGAATGTCTACCTTAAGGCGGGTCCAAACCAGATGCCTGCTGTTGTGGGCGGGTGCGGGAGTGTGGATACCGAAGATGGCCAATAACTAGGGTAATAGATTAGGATAGACACTGTAAATAGCTAAAACAGTGGTGATAACGATTGACTGATTACAGGGGGACAGAAAGACTCCCTAGCCATATACTGTATAGGCAACATTTCCGCCCGCACTAGCCCGCAAGATGATGACAGAGGGAGAGACATTGCCCCTAGCGTGGACGGGGCGCTACGCAAACTCGCATCCACGCCAACTCACCTGAAATCGCTGTTCCTGGCTCCGACGGCGTGGAAGGAGAAGTAGTACAAGCCGTCTCCTGGAGCAACGAAGGTACCTCTCTCGTGATTCCACCCTCGGCCGTAATTAAGTACTACAGTCTGGGGGGAAAAAAAAGTAGGTTAGTGATGGAGGTCGTAGTAAGGGTGAAAGATGATAGAGAAATGGCTAGTAGTAGTGTTAAAGGTAATAGATGCAGATAAGAATGGATGTAAGCTAGGGTGGTAAGGGTGATAGATGATAGAGAATGGCTGATAAAGGTGATAGAGCAGATAAGGGAATGGATAAGAGCTAGGATAGTTGTTGATAGGCGTAGATTGATAATGGCTGAGATAGTGGTGATAATCCGATATGATGGATGGACGTGATGATAGTGATAAGGGTAGATGCCACAAAAGATATATGAAGTTGTGATAATGGCTGGAAGTAATGGCAAATATCACAACTGCTTGGTGATAATGCAGTGGTGATAAAGATAAAGGCAGATGGGATAATATCCAGACCAATAAAGTTAAAATTATAATCAGGTTCTAGCCTTAATCCCTAAAATATTGCAAAAAAAAAATAAAATCTCCCTGTCACCCTGATATTGATAACAGCAAAACTAGAACTGATACGAGCAAGAGATTAAGTGAAGTGTTTGACCCTCCCTCACCAAATTAACTGATAAAAATAGTCATACTGATAACGGCAAAGATAGCGTGATTATTGATATACTTTCTGCCCCAAAGTAATTCATAACACTGATAACAGCAAAAGATAGGAAGGCGAGTTAAGGTAGCTACACTGATAACGAGTGATCGCCTTTCCTTCCTCTTAATTCTCACCCTGAACCTCAGTGATACAGGTAACAGATAAGCAATAAGTGATAAATACATTCTCTCCCCCTCCAAATTTATCCTCACCGAGAAGCGTAGCGTGGAAGGACCAGTCCGATAGTTAGACCTCGCCCTCTTCACCGTGAACGCAACACGCGGGCTGAAAAGGGAAAAAAATATAGATAAAAAATATAAGTAAACCCTTCTTTAATTTGGCCTAAAACTGGAGGCACTTCAGGGTTAGAGTAACAACTGCTGGTCACGAGGAAGTGCTATGGAAAGGATGTAGAGCAGTATTATTGTTTACCACTGACCTGCGTGACAAGTTGCAAAAGGAAAATCTGGGTAAAGTCGTGCTATTCCAGTAAAGAAGACTAACCACTTGTTAGTTTTTAGGCTACAAAGAAGTTGAAAAGTATACTGAATTTTTTGTAGTATTTGTAGGATTTTCATAAATAGCGTTTAATATGAATAACTTCCGTACTATTAGTCCTTTAGTCTACATTCATGGTGAACAATAAATTTCAGTACTTTAGCCTACATGCATGCTGAACAATATTATACTTAGATTTAGCCATAAATAAGGAAAATTACAAACTAGTGTTTGCACGCAACATTTTGCGGGAGTAGTAGTCTTTCTATCACTAAATGTTTGCAATTTTTTCCTCCATAGAGTTATTGAGCCCATAGTGACCAGTTCTTAAGTAGCAAAATATAATTTTAGACTATATTCGCGTGCTGCTATTTCCGACAATTTCGCGTAGTCGCGTGGCACGCTGTCGCCATTTTTTTTTTTTTTTTTTTACACTCCTTGACTGACCCCAACCTAATGCAGAAAATATTAGGTCTATGTTACCATTCTCGAGAAAGACATACTCGCGTGTCGCTATTTCAGACCATTTCACGCCGTCTCATAGCGCACGAGTCTATATGTATTACTGTACTCACGAAAAACGTACAAATACACAGACACGCATACAGAATGTAACATTTAGATTTAAGCTACGGCAGTCGGCGATATCGCACTTATCCTTTTGTTTTTGCAACTTTTTTTTTGTCAAGTATTTACATTAGGAGAGTATTTATCCAGATGCGAAAATTTATTGTCCACATTTTCAACTTCCGTGTTGCCCCAGAAAACTCGCAGGCAGCCAGTCGACTTAATAACCGCTTTTCTTCCTTACTTATTCATTTCTGTCACTTATCCTCAAAACCACTTTATATAGTCAACAATCTTCTCTAAATATCCTCCAGTCAACTTTAAAAAAAATGGTATATAAAAATTCAGTAAAAAAAAAAAATAGTTAACATACAGAAAAGAATAAAAAATGAAAACATCCAAAAGTCAAAAAATAAGTCGGCAAAAATTTAAGCAAAAGAAATTAGCAAAATTAAAAGTAAAATTTAAAAGTCAGATTAAAGCAAAGCATTCGAAGAGTAAAAAAATTAAGTGAAAAGTAAAATATAATTAAATAAAAAAAGGAAGTAGAAAATAGAAAATAAAATAAATGACAGTTAAAAAATAAAGTATAAAGTCAAAGCGAAACAGAGCCAACTCACCCGTCAAATGGTCGCCTCGCACCAGGTGGGGAGCGGAGACCGAATTGCGTCTCTCCAGTCTCGTCGTCGCCCTTGTCGTCGCCCATGTCGTCGCCGTCATCCTCCTCTCCATCGCCATCGTCCATTATTTCCCCGTAATCGTAGTTCATGTCGGGATCCGCCGCGGTGTCCAGGGTCATATAGTCCTCGTCTTCCTTCATTCCCTCCAAGTCGTGGTCCTCCTCTGTAGAATTCGTGTCCATCTGCATCATGTCGTCGTCATAGTCGTCGTGGTCGTCTCTCTCAGATGGTGCGGAGAGGAGCTGGTTACATAGCGCCAATACGGCAAGGATCTTTAACACCCACATCGCTGCGAAGAGTAGACATGTTTTAAAGCGTTATTTTTTACCGAGAGATTTTAATGTGTTGCTTAAATAAGAAGGGAAAATCACACCAATTGCAATATGCTTGTT
>JAGKTI010026372.1:0-13621 GCA_018397915.1 Birgus latro | reverse complement strand
CCTTGAGCCTGGATGTGAATACGTAGACAGTAAGCGGATACAGGAGAGAGCCCAGTGTCAGCGGCCCTAACAGCTGTCGGTGAGGTAAAGATTACTCAGGGAAAAGGATGGGGTTTATTTTATGAAGAGGAAGTGCCAGAACTACCAAGGTAAACACGGATATTAGAAGATTCAGCTGCATTTATCTTCCATTTGTAAAACATTATTGCATAAGCGTTATAATTAATGCAGAGAATGCAAATACAGCCAACAGCCATTCGATTTTAATGGCATAGCCTCCGCCTCCCCATTATCAGTTGAGTATGAATATTAACAAGGCTAAATTGTGGTTAACCATCATTATCACTAACAGGTTACATAATATAAGAAATAACGCAAAGTTCAAATGAGGGAAGTGGTGAAAACTGGTTGCAGGAGTGGTCTCTTGCTTAAAGGGAAGAGAATTAGTTCAACGATTAGAACAATCTGATGATCTGAATATCGTTATTACAGACTGCTGATCTTCCGCATGACCCACTGACATGTCATAAAAACACCCCCGATAGGACCATCATGAAATAGCTGAGACAGATCTAGCAAGTAACCAGTACGGATGGGGGATGGTGTATTTTAGCACCGAAGACTGTGAACTGGATGCTCGACCGAGTGCTCTGAAAACCGAAACGCCTGACGCTTATTCTTTCCATTAAGTTTTGTCCAAGTTTATTCAAAACTGTTTGAGTAGAGCTTGCCTTACGACTCTGACATTTGACTTCTTCTCAAAATCGATTTTTTTCCCTTTTATCCTTGCCTTGCCCTGAATCTATTCCCAAAGTTTGGCCTGAATCGCGTTAAAAGTGTATGTTATCCTTGTCATGTGATCCTGACCTATGAATTACCGTGTTAATAGACATGTCCATCCCCTGAAAAGTCATTAAACCTTCCACCAAGTTGGGCATAAATCAGATCAAATGGGTTTCAGTCATTGTGTTCACACATGTATCAAAATTTTAACTTGCCCTGTGATCTTGATCTTTGACTGATTGTTCTCAAAGCCGCACCCCTTCGTTCTGACTTTATCCATAACCCTTTTCCCAAGTTTGGTGTAAATCGGATGAAAACTGTGTAAGCTGACCTTGCTAGGTCAATGTTTGACCTCTTCCCGTGATGACCTTTGACCTATTGTTCGTAAAAATTATAGGTTCTGTGTAGCCTTTCAGTCCTTCACCGAGGTTTTGTTAAAATCGAGTAAAAACTGTTTGAGTTATTGCGTCTTACACACACACACACACACACACACACACACACACACACACACAGTAAGATACCCACTCTTGTTTTGCGAGTGCGTGTATGAATATATTACTATTCGGGGGTCAATCTACATAACGCGAACCAACATAATTTACCAGAGAATAATCCACAGTAACAAAATGGTCCCAAACTAAAAGCCGCAGTGCCCAACTGACCCCGTCCCAAGCACTTCAGTACCTTCCCTCTCCCAACACACGCCCTTGCCAAGACTTACTGTTATATATTGCTCAATGTTCCGTCCTGTTAGGGGTGGACTCGATAAGAGGACTAAAGGGAATTTCTCTTCATATTTAATCCTCGTCAGATCAGTTACGTCCTTCTCTTATCAATCAAGCTGTTGACATTGAAAAACCTGTATTAATGAGGAAACTGATTCTCCTATGTTTCCATTTTAATCTTGTCCGAATATTATTGCCTTAATTTAGCAGAAAATCAATGGTAGAGGTGTCTCGACCATGAGAGGGTTAATGGTGATAGTATTAACGTTTCCAGGCTCCTGATGACTAACTCATCGCTGCAGTAAACTGTCCTTTGCAGGAGTTATACGAGGCATGAGAGGGTTATTGAAGGCTGTATTTAAACTCTCCAGTTCAAAAAGCCTCTAACATCTGATATGAAATAGCAGAGAGTGAACTCCAAGGAAATAAGACAATGGACACCTTTAATGGTGACACCAACCCTCGCAGTATTCTAAAAGGGTTACACTCAGACGAAAACCTGGTCCATGTGAAGGAACTGAGTAAAAAAGCAATCCCTGTGCACACTGTCGTAGCACCCCCCACCCCACCCCTCCATGGACCGTAGACGCCTTGTCCTGTCCTGGCTAAAAATTTGATCCTACCACAGTGCAAAATTTCATTTTCCTTGGTAAAAATAACTGTGGCTGAACATGCCGATGTTGCTCAAGACCCTTGTCCCCCATAAGGTGGCACTCAGGGGCTCACTCTGCCTAAAACCTGGTCCAGTTGATGTCTACCATTGTGCAATATTTTATGTTTCTGTGTAAAAACTAGAACAGCCAAGCTGTTTACTACCAGGCCCTTGGAGGTTCTTGGCCTAAAAAGGACTTCGTATTCATACAGAATACATAAGGCAACGAGGTATTCTTTTAAATTCCCAGCTTAAGATTCTTAGTGAATATGACTCACATTCCTGGGAAACATCGCCTCACATCCAAATAGACACATATAAGATTGCTGAAGCTGCTTGGGGGGCTCCAGTCTGACCCAGTTCCCTCCTGGTTACAAGTGACTTGGAGACATGCATTATTAGGTCGGCCCCTACCATTAGCAGGGTCCAGCAATTATGGCGTTGTCCGCCCCCACAGACCCCTTCCCCCCTTGAGGGAGTCAAATCCATCTCTATCAAAGTGCAAAAACTAAGTAATCATGACAATGTACACCGGTGTAATCTAGAACCCATGTGAACAGCCTTCCTTCGTGGGGCTGACCCTTGAGGAGCCCGCCATTCTAAGGCTTGAACAAAGTGGAAGTCTGCTGTTGTGCCAAATTTCACTTCCATACAATCCCAAACCTCTTTTAAGCAAAGATCTTCCTTCTTTCTTCTTCTTTTTTTCTTTTTCTTTCATCTTTTCTCATTTCTAAATGAGTTTAATGTGTTTGACCAAACTTTGCTATATAGCTCAGTTTAGGTTTTGGTTTTGGCTGGTTTTTATGGCCGGATGCCCTTCCTGACGCCAGCCATGCTAATTTAACGTGGCTACACACCGGCCTTGTGTTGGGCTGCTTTCACCCTGCAGTACCTGTGGGGGTGTTTTCAGCGTGATTGTTGCTAATGCACATTTCTGATATGGTCATACTTAACCGAAGCAGCACTCAAGCCTGTTCAGTACTGTAAGGTAGCACTCCACGAGCAGACTCGTCACCAACCTGGAACAGTCACCACCACGTTTTCCAGCCAAAAAGGCGAACACTTTACTCCTCTTTGTTCTAGTTCAGTCTTTCTACTCCAGAAAGACGATGAATCTCTTATGCTTTTGAAGAGGGATCATAAGAGCTCCAGGAACTTTCTGTTTCAGCTTTCGCAGACTAACGCGGGGTATTTGTACCCACTTGTTTAGTATTACTTGTGACCTCAAATGACCTCGAAGGTCAACCTCACATAACCTATTTCCGAACTGGAGGTAATATGAGTCTCCATGCCAAAAATTGGGTTGCAGGGGTACCCGGCGTTTCCTGGGCCAAAGAAGGCGAACACCATACCGGTGACCTCAAATGTCCCAGATCTGAATTTTGACCCTCCTAAAACCATCCTTGGGACACCCTGATTCAGAATATGTAGGGGTCTGGGGGCCTCTGGCCCTTGGTTTGGGCTTGATTGAAGAACAAACGAACAAACACACAAACAACGCGGCTCTTTTATAAATATAGATTCAAGAGCACAAGGTTGGACACAAAACTGATCACACACTTTTTCGTAATGAAGCCTTTTCGTTGCGTTAAAAGACTGTCTGGCATTGTGCATTGCCGTTTGACTGAATATCTGCATGTTTATGAAATGCGCATATTTTTATTTGACAAAAATGACTGCGTTACCAGCGAATAATTACCTCTTTCTCTACGATGACGTTTTCTGTAGTTTCTTGTTGCCGACGTAAGATTCTGATTTACGTAGGAACACCCCCTTCCCCATCTGGTTGTCAAGGAGTTAAAGAATGCCGAAACGAGCTCCCATATTAGAAAAGTCTATTCACAGATGAAAAACGTCTTCAGAAAGTATACAGAAAAGGAAAAATGACTTAAGATATAATGATGAAATACTAACTAAAGAAGAAGTAGTAAAAGGTAAGACCACGAAATTAGCTTACGGTCTTTCGTTTAATGCGGATGTTATTTCGGGTAGAGAACGTCAAACCTCCGCTATTTTTACGAAATTGTTGGGTACGTGAAGATAATGCAACGTATCTGGCCTCTCTTCGTTGTTGCTAACTGCACTTTGTAATGTGGGATGCAGGCTCTCAGCTCTAATAAGCATAGCCGTCCCAAAAATTTCCCGTATAAAATTTGGGGTTTGACTTGAGCATTTTTAGTTTTAAACATACGGCCGTAACCCACCATTCGCTCAAAAATGGCCAAGTCACATCATAATATCGCTATTCGTGGCTTCCATCTCATTAACCCCCGCACCTTATTCTTAGGTTATCGTTCATTTCATTTTTCTCTGTGTAACTCCCAGGCACTGTCTCCAACACCAGATGAACGGCTTTGGTTAAATAACTGTGCTGTCACCAGACGTTTTTATTGAGCTTGTAAGAACTTATTCACTCTTTTTGGGTTGGATATAGTCTGAAAATATCGTCGGTTAACACCTCTTCCTTATAGATATATTTTGGGGTATGGGGGGTTAATATCTTTCTGAATATTATTTATGCAAAATGTGGAGATATTGGAAGGAATTGTAAAACACAGAAAAGGACATTAACATGTTAGAAGTGAAATAAATCACTTAGGAAAAGGTATTAGGGAGTTTTCTCAACCGACAGGAGTGCGATCCAAAGCCTTTCGCAACCATTTCACTTCTTGAGTCCTCCTTACACTGAATAATATAAGATGCTGTCGTACTGAAGAGGCAGGACTGACATTCTCTCTCTCTCTCTCTCTCTCTCTCTCTCTCTCTCGTGTCCCCTACTCTTGCTTATGCTAATTCGGTAAATTAATGCCTTCAGTAAACCAGGTTCCCGGACAGACCCCTCAGCGAGAGAGCGGCAGGACAAAGTTACGCTGCTCTTCTGCCCAATCAGCGGCCCACAGATGGCTTAATAGATGTCGCTGACCAAGGGAGATTTCCACTGTACTCTCTGGCGCTTCATCCTCTTTCCAGAATTACAGTTTTAATTTTTTTGTGCGTGAGTGTTCCTTTTTGTCTTCTTTTGCATAATTCTTTTTGGTTTAATTTTTAGATTTCAGGGCCACTCGCTGGACTCCTCCCTCTTCTTTAGTGGTCTCGTTTCTGTTGGTTTTCTTTCTTGTATTTACCTTTGCCTTTGTCCCTTTATGTGTATTTTATTTCCTATTTGTCTAAATTAGTTACCCGAAAGATTTCTGGACAACTTTTTCTTCCCCCTCCATGCAGTTTCACTTTTCACTTTCGATGCTGAGAAGTATCTTGACATCTCATTCTTTCACTGGCTGGCTCTGTAAGGGTCTAATTTGTATGCAGAAAATAGACCTTTAGTACAATAACATTCACTGGTATTAACTTGGTGATTTTCGCTTTCTTTTTCTTAGGCTATTTCCCGTAGTTCAATCACAGAAGAAATAATAACTTCTATCTCTTTTCCATAGCATTTTTCGTGACGAGCATCATATTTTCCTTTAATATTTTCTTATATTTCAGCATACAAGAAAAAGACATGACGATTTTATGCCCTGTTAATGTGCGCAGAGTATAGTTCTCAGTAAGCCTTCTTCCAAATGCCTCTAACTTGGTGAAAGTGTTAAGGGTCAGGCAAGATGTTGAGTTATTATATCCGAGAACGATTGGATAAATAGGAATTTTTGATCATTTTTAGACCAAAACCATTGAGGATAAGACAAGAATGAATTGAGCTGCTTTTAAAAACAATCACATAAATGTCGAGGGTTCGTATTTTTCATCTGTTAAGGAAGCTCCCTAACGCCTTTTCCTTAGCCATTTAATTTTGGATATGGCTCGTGAATATCCTTTTGCACATTATTTTTGCGCTGTATGGCGATATTGGAAGGATTTATGTTACACAGAAGACAGTAAGATTTAATAACCAAAATAAATCGCTCAGTAAAAGATGTAAGGGAACTTCGTTATCCGTCGCCAGTACTGGTCAAAATCACTGGGCAAGATTAGTGTTCAGTTCATGCCTGTCTTTATATGAACAAAATAACTAAAATTATTATGAACACACTTGGACCACACTTAATGGAAGAGTAGAGGGTCACCCAAGAACTTGACGTGTTTTTTTTTTTTCAACTATTTGGTATTTGTTATCATTTATTAGACTTGGTTGCACGAATTTTTTGAAGACTATAGGGTGGGTTGGGAAGCCTGTCTGTTTTCATACATTTAATTGATGCTGACGTCCATGATTTCCGAAACGCTCCCTACCTTCTCCCTTCTGTTATTATTATCATTATTATCGTTATTATTATTATTATTATTATTATTACGATTATTTGCTTGTCTCCCATTTAGGTATGTGCTTGATGTGTTGCATTTTTTCGTTTTTTTTCCCCCTTAGGTTTATACGATGCTAATTTTGTGAGGCTTCTTCTGTACCTAATGGCCCTCCTTCCTTTTTGTCGGAGGGGGTGGGGGAGGGCTGTTATCTTGGCATATCACTCTCCTTGTCCTCGTTCTTTGACAGGGATTTAGCTCTTCTTTTTCTTTCTATTTGTTTGGCTTTGTTTAACCTTTAGACTGTGACGGACCTTCCAGAACGTCTGTGTGGGTGACTGCTACGGACGTTAAATTTTTTATTTATTTATTTATTTATCTCGCTCTAATATTCGCCCGTAACTCTTGATTATGCTTACTGAGTGGGTCACGTGGATCCCTCCCAGGCTACAGGAAGTATTGCACTTTGTCAGTCTGGCACTTCCCTTCATAGAGTGAGGATAGTGCCGTTTCTCTTATTTAAAAAAAAAAAAAAAAAAACTTCCACCACCGCCCATCTGGGCGAGAAGCAAGCCCAGCCACTTGGGTGTCACCACATATCATCTAGTGACGGCTTTGAGAGCACTGCCAAAAGGAAGGCGGAAGTGAGGAGAAGACTGCTATAATTGGAGTACATGACCCTGCCTCTTTATGCCTGCCTTGGCTATCCCTACCCAACAACCCCTTTCCCTGCCAAGCCTTTTCTTTCCCTACTCTACCCTTTCCCTCCTTACCGTACCCTGCATCTCATACTCTACCCTGCCTTTTCCTACCCTACCCTGCCATTCCCTGCCATGCTTTGTCTTTCCCTACCCTGCCATGCTCTTCCCTGCCACGCCTTGAATTTCCCCAACCGACTCTACCTTCCTTCACACTTAGGACACGCTAGCCCTTCGGGAAATCGCGGAAAAATGTGTAAAGACCCTGCTGGGGACAGCTGTGGATGACATAACAGTGTGCTACACAAAAGTGAAAGTGACGCTCGCTGTGAAGGTGTTGTGCATTACTATAGCTATAAGAGCATAGCTAAGTACTGACAAGACACGCAAAAGGAAGGGCATAATATGTAAGAAAGTAGAAATTATTGTAACGGCGACTGAGACAATGGGGAGTGCGTGCCGTGAGCCAGACAATATTGAAAGTGACTCTCGCTATGATGCTGTGGATTGCTACGGCTATAAGAACGCAGATAACGCCAAACTGCATAATTAGTAATATAAGGTAGAAGAGTAAGAATGACTGACATGAAGAAAATAGCAGCACTACATCCAGTGAGTGGATGATGAGCGCCCCTACCTACCACCAGGATATTAACGTTAATGGAGATAATTTATATAAATAAACGGCAAATTCTGTCTGCCCGTCCGTCTGAAACCCCTCTAACTCGGGACACACTTGCCCTACATAGACATATTATACCTTTTTGGCATCAGGATGATCCCGGGATTGAAAATTTGCCCTTCATCTGGTGCTTGAACAGTTTGTGATTTGAAGAACTCAACTCAACTGAAGTTCCACGGAGTTTGTGATTTGAAGAACTCAACTGATAAACAAAAGTTCTCTATCTCTCTCTGTCTATCTATCTATCTATCTATCTATCTCTCACACACACACACTCATTAAAACATCGCGCCATGCTTTTCTATAAAACCTTAATGTGAACAAAATTGTTTGAGGTTGGTCCACGAGTCTGATATTGAGAAATGATGGAAGTTGCAAATCTCTCTGATCCTTCATAAGTCTGCTTAATCCCTCTTTCTTTCTGCTTCTCTTTCTTCCCCTCGCCCACATACTCCCACACCCTCCTCTCTTCCCTTCGCCCACTTACTACCACACTCTTGCTTCTTCCCTTCGCCCACTTACTGCCACACTCTCCTTCCTTCCCTTTGGACACTTACGCCTACACTATCCTTTCTTCCCTTCGCCCACTTACGTCCACACCTTCCTTTTGTTGTTCCTATGTCTCCTCCAGTCCCAACTCCCGTTTTACTTCTCTCCTCTCACCTTTCATACTGCCTTCTTACCCACTTTTCCTTCATTTTCTTTCGTTCAGCTAAATTCTGCTTCTCTCTGTTCTCTTGTATTACTGTCGACTGTGTGGCAAAGTTGGCGTATCCAGGATTGGTATGCACAGTCATACACGTTAGCACAGAAGACAATGAGAAACACACCAATCTTGTGGATATAACATGCTTCATCTTAGTAGAAGCACAGATTTTAGTGTGTGTGTGTGTGTGTGTGTGTGTGTGTGTGTGTGTGTGTGTGTGTTTCCTAGTAATAAATAGAAGAATTTGAAAAACTATTTACGGTTTGCCTACAAAATAATTTTGTCTTGTAGCTCCCTCACTCCTCTGCCTCCCGTATGCTGCATATAAGCGTCTGGCGGTAGTATATAGGAAATTAAATAAATCATTGTAATGAATGGCTCACTCATGTCTATTCAAGCTTTGCATTAATTAAAAATGCAGCAAATCACAGAAGCTAATGCTAATATTTTGCTTTTAAATGTTCGTTGTTACCGTTTCAGCTGGATAGCGTCCCAAAGCAGCCTCAGTGTCATTCAGTCTCTGACCTCTTAATTACGTATGTTCAGTCTACACCAACATAATTCTGAACCATCCACAATCAGCCCCTGATGTTCACCATTTACTTTTTATTTTTTTTATGTATTTTTTTATGCAAGGACGAAGGAACCAAAGGCCAGGAGCCCCCAAACAGTTCCTTCCAAGAAAAAACAAAAATAATACAACAGAGAGCAAATTCAAGACCCGATCATTTCGAGATGCCTGGACACACCTCGTTTGAAAGACTGGAATATCATAGGCAGTTGGAAATACAGACAGAAGGAGACAGTTCCGGAGTTGACCTGTTGCATAAATGAAGGACTGGGAGTAACGATTAACTCTTACATTAGAGAGTTGGACAGAAAAGGGATGAGAGTTTGTCGCTAGACGAGTGCTACACACCCACCGGTCGTAGAGGTGGAGGGATGCAAGCAGACAGGATCAGAGGAGCAGTGACCATTGAAGCAGCGATAGAAAAGAGGTAACGATGCAACAGTGTGGCGAAGAGACAGAGGTTGAAGGGAGTCAGGAATAGGAGGAGAGTTAATGAGACGAAAAGCCTTAGACTCCACCTTGCTGAGATGAGCTGTATGTGGGGAGCCTCCCCACACATGAGAGTTGTACTGTACACAGGGGCGAATAAAACCCGTGTATAACTGTCCAGGGGTAAAGAAGGTACGGAGTCGGCTTAGCAAACCTAACCCGTTGGAAGTAGATTTGTTTTAGCTCACTGATAGCGAGTCATGCCTCTATAAACCATTTCATTCCCATTTGTCATGTTCCACGCAAACCTCTCACCTTCCTCTATGCTTAGACCTTTGTGTGTCCAATCTTTCACACCTCTTCCCACCTTCTCCTCGGCCTCCCGTTTCCTCTCACCACATTCAGCTTTGATATTTTCATCTTCTTTATCAGCCTCTCAACACTTGCTGTATTCCCACTATATGGTCATACTACTTTAACATATCCTGGTCAGCCTTTTCCACCATACTAAGCGCACTTCCAAATCTTAACAGCGTATCATTGCTAATTTTGCCATACCATATTGCCATACACAACCTATTGGCAATTGATTGATACTACCACCCAGTGCTTCACATCCTCACGAGTATCAGGTGTTTATACTGCATAAGCCCCTCACTTCCAGCCTTCTTCAGCACCCTAATACTCATCTCGATGGCTTTCTTAATGTCTTGGAGTTAAATATACTGCTATGTACAGTACAACCCGAAATGCATAAAGGATTTCACTTGCTTCACATCTTCCCCAGTCAGACTCTAATATCGCCGTACTGCCTTCCAACTTAGTCTCATCACATTTGTTTATCATCCATTGTCAGTTTCGCCCTCCAATACACTCTTCTGACTCAGATAGTCTTCGGATGACTGAAACTTAACTTAGAGACTGCATCTACTGGTTTATCCTATTGCGGACATTTCTACAGCTTCTACCACACAGGACAGTATATATACACTCAGTACTGGATCAGTAGTTTCTATATTTATAATAAGTTACAGCAAGTAGCATGGTACAGGGTAGGCAGTGCTGAGAAGGAGGAGAACCAGTGTGCTTGTATGAGACTGTGAAGTGAGCTGACATAGTGTAGGCCTCTGTACATATAATGGGCTTAAATACCCAGAGGTATGTCTGGCTGAAGGAATTGGCCAGCGAGTTTAATTCGGCTCAGCGTCTTTTTCAGTAAGGGTCTAATGGACAGTTAACTCCGCCTGGATCTGGGGAGGAAACCCCAGGAGCACTGACCGGAGCACGAGGCAGCATAATGACTGACCCTCCATTGACTACTGTCCAAGAAAGACTTCGTAATTGTGCTGTCCTGAATAGAGTATTTATGTCTGTTTGTTCATATATGTCTTAACTTGAATATCTAAAGAGTAAACAGCCTGGATTTAACGATCTTTTGTATATGTTTCAACATGCATGTATTATAAAGCACCAATTCCGTAACTTTTCAGGAATATTGTTATGATTTCTTTCTTATTGGGTTAAAATTAATACGAAACTATTTTCTGTTGTAAATTACGCTGGTGCTAATATACGTGTTGGTAGTCGATTAAACAGCGACTCTCAGTCCAATAAGGGTGAAATAGGCTACATGCCCTCCATGTCCGGTAGCCTTCATGTTATGGAGTCAGTTATACATCACTGCAAAACAACGTCCAGTTTCTAATGAAATTTACATTCTTGTCTTTTAGCATTATGTTTTCTTGTGACTCAGTCATAGCCAATTAAAATTATTTGATGCTAATGTAAGTCGAACAGAAGAGCTGACCCACCCTTGGGAGGGTTAATGACGAGAGTTTTAAAGCTTATGTTCCCACGCTCACTCCTAGCTGAGTCAATTCGTTTAATTTTAGTTCAAATGCAGTGTTATGGACGATGCCACCATGGGACGGCTTTGTTTGCATATTTCTTGCTTTAGGCATCATGATCCGTATTCTCGTCCGAATAGGAAGCTTTGTAATGCAAAATCGATTGCAGTTTATCTTGCTAATCCTTTGTACTCTTTAGCGGGGTAAAAATTATATATTTTGTTTAGTATATTTTAAAATTGTACAGCCTCCTATTTACATACGAGTATTAGCACTCAGGCTGCAAAGTCTCATGCTCACGTCATGTAAACTGTCTGGCGTTATCTGGAATCGAATAACAGACTTCTCCCGATCAGTAGAAGATTAGGATGCCGTGTGTAGAATTATTCGCCGTAGAAGGCTCATTAGGAAATTTTAGTCACCAAGAATACAATTTTATATCGTTCTTACTACCTTACGTCTGTCTATTCCATCTTGGAAAATCATTTACCTATATAACCTTCAATAGTCTCTCTGCCCCCATGTCTCACTAAGCGGTGCCGTTATGCAGTTATCGCATAATAGTGCTATTAACGCAAGGGCATATTGTACGTAGATTTTTTTTTATTCCATTCACACAGTTCTACTGCCTGACATTATCCGAAGCATTTTTACCACGTCGAATTGCTCTTTCCTTAATTTTATAATTCTTGTTAAAGTGTTTTCTAAGGCAATCATACATACTTATGGTGGGCAACACAGATCACTTCCTTTCCTGTTAAGAATCCCTGATGTTAAATCTTATCGAGTTTAGCGTACACATAATCGTGTATTAATTTCTTTCAACTTTGACCGAATTAGCAAGTCAGATGATCTGACTGTTTCCATTTCTAGACCTCTGGTTTCTTGTTTCTTCTGACAGTCGATGCCCATCGTTAGATTTCATAGCTCAGCCTTCCATTATTTCCCACAGTTAACCGTGTCCTTATTGTGTCGTAAACTCTAAACACCTCCATTAACTCCAGCTGCTACGCTTCACCTTCATCGTGTGCTCTATAAAAACCTCAACTGTCTACCATTTCCAGTATCCACCCCCAAGATCAATACCCGTCACAGCGGCCGCCTGTTCACAATGTCATGTTTATAACCATGCGAGTGATCTTTAATCTTAAATGCTGCATCTTTAATCTTAAATAATTCTCAGCCGACTGACCTCTACTCTTTGTAAAATGCAACAGAGATATGGTAGGTGGTGACGACCACTTCATTGCTGCCTACTGCTTCCTTAGATGATTGTACACTGTTTCCTACGTGACTTTACATAGTGAATGGCCAATGGTTTCCTGTAATCTTCGAAACCATTTACACCGTTGGTTGGCAACCCTGTAACCAAACAATAGGGTGATAAGGAGTTTACTGTGGCACCCATGTTAGTTGGGCGTCCATCCAGGACCCAAACCGCATCACTGTGGATAGGCGCCGTCCACCACAATGAAATATAGATTCAGTGCACGAGATATCCCTGCAGGGGTGATTGCTTGCCTACCGTTGATTGGTCTGCTCGGCCAGACAGACCGGGGTTGCTGTACTACTACTACTAGTAGTAGTAGTAGTACTACTACAATGTGTATCATAACCTTTCACTACGACAGGGTTATTTGTATTTTCCTGTTACAAAGGGATTTAATGCAGCTTAAAGGATTTTTCGAATAGAAGGATTACTTGCATCCATCTTTAACCTTTTAAAATTACGATGTCTTTCCAGAACTGTGTAAAATAGTGTTTTGAGAAGCCATCATGAAGGGAAAAAATGATGTGACTGTAGGCTAGTGATGGAGTAAAACCCATCTAGTTCTTTACTGATCATCCTCTCAAAACTTCATGTAACTTTTTATCTCTGCTTTACACAGAGTGATTAACATCGCTGACTGCGGAGCTGCTGACCAGTTAGCAAAAGAGTTTGAATCCTTTTTTTTTTTTTTTTATATATATATATGTGTCCGACTCTGGGCATAGGCTTCACAGCCTGCTATCAAGGCCCAGTCGTCCTCCTACAATCTACATGTCACCACTTCGGCGCTTAACACCCACCGTCCATATTGAATACATGCTAGGGCTGTCTCATACAGGACTGGTGATTGGTATTAGCGGGGTCATTTTTACGACATGTCGGCGGGACTTCTGGTAGATCAGTAAAGCCTGATTTAATGAAATTCAAATCCTTAAACTGTTCCCTGCACCAGCGAGGATTCGAACCTGGGTCCCACGGGACCGCAAGCCAACTCTCTACCGATCGAGCTACCGCCT
>JAGKTI010026370.1:0-13621 GCA_018397915.1 Birgus latro | reverse complement strand
ACACACACACACACACACACACACACACACACACACACTTCCAAGCTCACTTACACGTGTCTCACCCACCTTGCTCTACCCACACTGCTAGTCAGGATTCAGGTTATGTGCTGCGGATTCATTAGGTAGGGTCACTGATAGGTCATCTGCCTTTAAATGTTCTGGACTGTAGTAGCTTTTAGCCCCTAGTCCCATAAGGAGCAATGACAGCGACATCAAGGGAGTACAAAGCAAAGGAAACAGCGACGGAGAAGACTTTGATTGTTGCATTAAATTTCTAGGAGCTGAACATGAGGATAATAAAGTAAGAAGGCTCTCCCCTCCCATTATTTCTTCCATTTGAAGTCGACAGGAAAATGTGAGTTGGGAATCTTTGCAACATGCAACTACAATCACGGAAATTTCACAGGCGAGAATGAACTGAAGACTGTATTTAACATTACTTTAATCTCTAAACGAAATTTTACTTGCTCCGCTGCTGTATTTTGGGGGGTCTGTGTGAGAGAAAACAATTAGTTAGGTACTTGTGTCATTCAGCTATGATTACGTATAGATCGAGATTAAAAGCTATATACTTATCCAAGCGACTTTTAAGTATTATTACTGTATTGCAGTCTACCACTGTCCTAGTGAATTTTTCGTATATTTTCCCAGTCTAACTGACTATTTACTCTCCTTCACTTATCTAGGAATGTATGACATTTACCTCATGTATGAATCGACCGAAATTGTTGAGTGCTGTGAAGAGTATGTACGAAGGAGCTAGGGCTACTGTACGAGTGGATGGTGAGCTGAGTGAGTTCTTTGATCTGAATGTGGGACTGAAACAGGGTTGTGTGATGTCTCCATGGCTGTTTAATATATACATGGATGGGGTTGTAAAGGAGGTGCAAGGTAGGGCAGTGGATGTGGGGGTGGCTCTAATGAATGGGGGTGAGATGTGGAAGATTCCGGTGTTGTTGTTTGCTGATGATACAGTATTGTTGTGTGAAGATGAATGGGAGTTGCAAGGTTTGGTGAATGAGTTTGGAACAGTGTGTAAGAAGAGGAATCTGAAAGTCAGTGTAAATAAGAGTAAAGTTATGGTGTTTGAGAGGAATGAAGTCACAGAATGAACAGTGAGGTTGGATGGTGAGGATATGGAGAATGTGAGTGCATTCAAGTACCTGGGTAGTGTGATGAGTAAGGATGGAAGTTTGGGGGATGAAATACTTGAAAGGGTACAGCACGGAAGGAAGGTTGTTGGTTCACTGAAAGCGGTGATGAGAAATAGGGAGGTGAATATTGAAGTCAAGAAGTCACTACATGATGGTACTGTGATCCCTACCCTGACGTATGGAAGCGAGGCGTGGACCTTGCTAGAGGGTAACAAGTCAAGAGTGAGGGCAGTGGAAATGAGTTACTTGAGAGAAGCATGTGGAGTGACATGGAGGGACAGGTTGACGAATGAAGAAGTGAAGGAACGTTGTGGGGTGGATGTGGATGTGGTTGAGAAGATTAGGAGAAATACACTGAGGTGGTTTGGACATGTGGAGAGAATGGAGAATGAAAGACTGACCAAGAGGGTGTATGTAGGTGAGGTGGAGGGAGGGAGAGGGAGGGGAAGACCGAGGATGGGGTGGAGGGATGGAGTTGAGAGGTATATGAGGGAGGGGGGCGTGAGCTGGGGGGAGGGTAGGCAAATGGTGGGTGACAGAGCGACTTGGAGGCGTTTTGTCTGCGGCCACCCTTTGCGGGATTAGGGCGTCGGGCTATAGATAGATAGATGAATCGACCGATCTGTTGTGCAGTATGTACCGGTATTGACTATTAATAGCGATGCACATGACAAGGGCTGCACCCCACTTTTAATGCTTGGAGTCAAGGGAATGACAGTCCCACAGGTGTATGTAAAGGACACCTGTTGAGGGAAAACATATCCAAGTACTCAATTACTAAATAGAGAAGGAAACTTCAGAACACTTATAAGGGGTTTCGCTAAGTTACTAAAGTCTTCGGAGGAAGATCTTTGTTTCCGAAGACATTAGTGAGTCTCAGATGGACGAAGCCATCCCCCCATCTAAAAATATGTGCAAATGAATTTTCCAGTGAGGTGGAGCCAGGATTTTGAAGGATTGGATGATGAATGAATGACGATGTGGTCAATTTCTGCGGGCTTGCTGATGATGCTTCTCTCACTTATGTGCTTTTGTCTTTATTTTTGGATGTAACCTCACCCAGTCTGGAAAATAGGACTGAGATGATGAGTGTGATCATGACGATGATGTAGATATGGATCCATGCATACATGATTGAATGTCTGCATGTATGTGCATGTAAGTATGTATGGATGGATGGATGCATCCATGCATGTATGCATGTATGTTGTGTATGTATGTGTGCATGTATGTGTATATATAAGTATGTATGCATGTATGTATGTATGTATGTACGTAATATGTATGCATGTATGTTAGATTCTCCATTTTTTTCTTACTCTTTCCTTGTTTTTGGATCCTACTTGACCCCATCACTGTGTAGGAATAAGAGTCAGGATGATGGTGGTGATTACGATTTTGTGATGCTGATGCGATGATGATGATGGTAATGATATATGTATGTATGTCTTTAGTATTTCACCCATGTCTCCCTTTGCAGCGCCATCAGTAGTGCGGGTGAAGAGGAAGGCCGCCGATTCCACCCAGTTGTGGCCGGACGGTATTGTGCCCTACGTCTTTCTCTCACGTAAGGTTATAGTGCCACTCAAGACCTTCTCTTTCCCTTCCTTGTCTTTCCTCTCTCTCTTACCATTCTCCCTCCCTCCCCCTCCTCTCTTTCTCTCTCAACACTCTGCCTTCCTTCCCTCCTCTCTCTCTCCCTCGATACCCTCCTTCTCTCCCCTTCCCCTCCCAACCTTCCATGCCTCTCCCTTCCCTTCTACACCATCCCCTCTTCCCCTAGTTGCTTGCCTACCCTCCCCTTCCTCTCTATGCCCTTCAAACATGTAGAGGTGTCGGTATGTAGGAGAACTTCTGGGCCTTGATAGCAGGCTGTGAAGCCTATGCCCAGAGTCGGAAACATAAAAAAAAAAAATCCTTCCTACCTCCTCTTCCTCCTTCTTTCCATCCTTCACCACCTTTCCTTTCCCTTCCCAACCTCCCCGCATCCCCTCACTCCCTCCCTTATCACCTCCCTACCTCCCTTCTCTCTCTCTCTCTCGCCCTGCCCCATCCATAATTTTACCTTCTTCACCACCTTTCCTCTCCCATCCCAGCTTCTTTCCCTCCCCTCTCGCTTCCCCTTTTCACCCTCCCTTCCCCCTCCCCACTCTTCTTTCTTCCTCTCCCTTTCTCTCCCCATCAGCATCTTCCCTTTCCCCACCCCACTCACCCTTCCTCTCTTCCCTCTCTCCCTCTCACCTCACTATATACTGTATACATGCATAGGTTCCGTTTCTGTTCATGCCCGACGCAGGTTCAAGTCGGGCTGAAACAGTTGTAATCTTCCCAGTTACAATATGTGAGTTTAGTTCTTCCGAGGGTCGGTCCTCCTAACATCATGGTGGCTCCAAGAAATTTCAGTATTTGGATATAACTCTTCCACATATAATTTTCAGTACATGGATATAGTTTTTACAACTGTAAATCCCTTTTTGTAAGTATACTTCTACATATAAAAAAATATTTCAGTATCTGTATAGAATTATTCTACGTAAATATCAGTATGTGGGTATAATCTTTGCATATGTAAATTTCAGTATACCGAAATAATTCTTCTACAAATAGATTTCATTATGCAGGTATAGTTCTTTTTCTCCTCACAACTTTTTGCTCGACTTTCTTAATCTCTCCTTAACACTTATTTCTCCTGCTCTTTCTTCCTTAAAAATCCCTCTTACTTGACCCTACCCTCATTTCTTGTCCCCCACCCCATCCCCTAGCGGAGCCCCGGCGAGACGTGGTGCTGGAGGGTCTGAACCACTGGGAGGAACGCACGTGCCTGCGGTTCGTGCCTGTCAACGACACCAACCTGCCGCACCTCCAGTTCCGCAAGCTGCAAGGCTGCCGCAGCGGGGTGGGCATCGAGAGCTCCAGAGGCCAGAACATCTCCATCGGCAGCAACTGCAACAAGGTAGGTAAGGAGGGAGGGAAGGAGTCTGAAGGTGGATGCTGAGACCGGGTAAGTCTGTTTATTTATGGGCCTTGATTTCGCTGCATCAAGGTAAGGAGGGAGTGGAAGTGGCCGATTTTTTTATGTGCTCTTTTCTAGGTGCTGATTTATCAGCCCTTTCCCTAAGTCCTCTTACGTACTACACAATCACGTCACCACTTCGGTACTTATATCCACCACCCATACTAAATACGGGCTTAACTTATATCCTCCGTTCGTCCTGAATACTGGCTGTCTTATTTCGGGCTGGTGTGATGGTATTAGTGCGGATGTTTTCATGACATCTCAGTGGGTCTCGTGGATGATCAGTAAAGCCTGTCTCAAATAATTCCCAGGCCCAGCCGCGATCGACTTCACGTCCTCTCAGACGTGCAACATCCAGTCTAACCACCTGACCACCAACTGTCCCGATGCTGAGCTAGTCTGAAAAGGGAGTATTTGCTTGTTTGTGTGTTGATGTCCCTGCAGCAAAGTGTGGAGGGGTGGTGGACGGCGGATGCTGAGCCTTGTCTGGAAATGAGATAGGCTTTTTGGGGGGGATGGGGGGGCATAGTATGCCCCTTTCTAACCTCTTGTAAATTACTGAGACAAAGTATGTCAACAATATATGTGAATAACATAACAAAGAAATATATGTGAATCACATAACAGGATAAGAAAGTGCGAAGGGCATGATAGAGTCGAACCTGTTGTCTGTTGTATTTCCTGAATTAATTTTTTCACATAACAGAATTTTTTTTTTTATATCTGTTCATCTGTTAAACGGCACATGCTGTTACCCCTTCAAAATGATGACTCTATTTTATTCTTGCTACCTCCAGACGATTAATTTCTACATATGAAAGACCTCTAGTTCTGAAGGGGTTAATGAAGGCTGTATCAAACCCTGCCATATCGAAAATCTGTCCTACTCATAGCAAAATCGCCAGGAGATAGCAAGAATAAATTATAACTTACGTCGTTGTATTAAAGAATTAAGGATTACATGAAAACCTGAGCTCATTCTGTTATTGAGTAACGACTCCTTCTTCCAACACAAAATGCGACTGACAAGGAGTGCACTGCAGTGTCCCATGCTGACTGCAAGAGGGAAGGAACAGAAGGAACAGAGGAAGAATTAGTGGCTGAGGAAGTGAATTTCAGGATAAGGAACTGGAGTGTTGTAGGGGATTAACTACTTCACTACGATGGCCTAGCTTATATTATAATCATGCTGTTTTCAAACGACTATATTTATCTCAGGAGAAAGTTTTCGAATCGGGGACGTTAGATGCAACTTTCATTAACCCCGTCGCAATTAGAGGGCTCTCCTAAGTTGAGGAAAGTCGTCTGGCGGTAACAGGAATATACTTGATTATTGTATAACTGTATTAAAGGAGTTATCTTAACATGCACACACTCTGTTTTATGAGTAACGGACAATCACAAACTCATTCAAGTGTGTGACAACGAAAACACGCAGACATTCCCCCATTCTGTGACTCCTTCCCAGCGGAATAAAATTGTCTGGTGTTAGCTGGAACAGAATACTAGAGTTGTCTGTACCACAGACCTGAATGATGCTGTAGAGTTCACCGTCTCAGACACCGAGCTTTATTGCCTCTTCCCGCCTTCTTCAGCACCATGATATTACGCACCACTTTACTCCATTGTTTTTAATTAACCCTACCAGTTTCTCGCCCTACTAACTCTGCACTCCTTTCTCATCTCTTTCTCATTCCTCCTCCTCCTCCTCTCTTTTCCGTTCTTCTTCCTCTCTTCCTCACTTTCTTCTTGCTTTCTTTTTTCTTAACGACTAAATCATTCTACTAATCCTGCCCTTCTTTCTGCTCGTTCTCTTACCCTTTTCCATCTCTTTCTATTTCTTCCTTCCTTCTTTCCTTCCTTTCTAGTCCCTTCCTTCCTCTCACTTTCCCCACTTGGTCCTCTGTCTTCTTCCCTTCTTCCTATCTTTCTCACTTGCTACCTCCTTCCTTCTTCATTCCTCTCTTCTTCCCCCCACTCTGTTTCCCCCCCTTTTCCTCCACTTCTCCTCCTCCTCTTTCTTCTTACCAACTCCCTTGCCCTCCTTTCTCATCTCTCTCACTCTCTTTCTCCTTCCTCCTTCCCTCCATCTCTCTTTCTCCTTCCTCCTTTCCTCTATCTCTCTCTCTCGTCCTCCTTCCTTTCTTCCCAGTATCAACTCCTCATCTCTTCCATTTCGTCGTTCTTTACCTTTCCTACTTCTTTCCTCTTGCCCCTCCCCTCCATCCTCCTCCTTCTCCTCTTACCTTCATTTTTTCTCCATTTTCACTCCACTCACAGAAGAGCCGAGACATTAAAATTAAATATATAAGTATCATTCAACTTTTTCCCTTCATGTCAATCAGGAAAGATCAAAAACCCTCCTGGTAATGAGCTGTATCAAAATGAAAATGAATTCAAAAGTTTTGAAATTTAATTTAAAAAAATGTTTGCTTGAAAAGCAAACTAATCCAACACTCACCTGGGAAATCGAATTTTCTCCTTCCCACTACCAATGATTTGTGGTGAGAGTCAGATTCAGTCATAGCCAGCCATTGTCAGAGCATGAGTTCAGAGCCATAGTCAGCCAGAATCAGGGTACA
Organism: Birgus latro; assembly: GCA_018397915.1. Taxonomy (NCBI): domain Eukaryota; kingdom Metazoa; phylum Arthropoda; class Malacostraca; order Decapoda; family Coenobitidae; genus Birgus; species Birgus latro. Next base: position 6,866 of record JAGKTI010026370.1, on the reverse strand, counting down.
TAGCCAGTAAGAATCATGCAGAGTCAGCCAGTCATACAGTTAAAGTCAGCGTCAGTCACAACTAGAGTCAGAGTCAGAAAGAGAATATTTACCCCCTCTTGAGTGTTTTGGACTAAGGTTACCTAGCTTTGGGTTTTCACACCTTGCAATGTGTATTATGGATGTAGCTCTTATTCTATTATTTATTTGAATACCATTTTTAATAAGTTTATAAGACTCATGAAGTACGACACATCGACATGAAGGCGAGGCAAGTGAGATGAGGTGAGATGCACAGAATAGAGGGAGTAGGATGAGGCTAGGTGAAGTGGGATGTACATTACAGAGGGAGTATGGCTGACAGGGGCGGGGCGGTGTCACATTCCATTTTAGGGTACATTGACCTAACAATAACCAGAACACCCACTTATGCGCCATACTTAGGTGGAGAATAAATACATTAGCCTCGAACACAAACTAAAATGATTTGGAACTATACTATAATTGCCAAAACTAACAATGAAATTACAGACGAATTACTTGCTTTCCTCTCGGTCATTCAGTTTCACGTTCGAATTTGTAATGCGAGATGACTTGGAAACAAACCAATGTAATTTGAAAATATGGCAGCAATACATAAACTGACAAAGAAACTACCAACTCAGGACTAGTGCGTTTCTCTCTTGGTTATTCAATTTCACGCTCCAATTTGTAAAGCGATAGTTACTTTCAGGAATTTTTGCGCAGACATCCCACTCCCACACAAACACTCCACTCATGCACACAGGCATTCCACCCACATGCAGATACCCCACCCACGCTCAGACATCCCACCCACACACACTTACAGGGACCCCTACCCACACATTGGCACCCCACCCACACATCACATCCTTCCCACACGCAAACACCGCACTCACACCCACACTCGGACACAGGCACCCCACCACCACCCGTACCTCCCTGCCCAGACACACACAAACAATCTACTGCCACACACACGCAGCTGCTGCGGGAGGGGGGGGGGGGGTGAAGTTGAATCACTGGTGCATGGGGTCGAGTTACTTTGGCTATTGGCTGTGGTGACCATGGCGCTGCAATATGTCACTTCTGCCATGCTTGTGACCTTTTATCTATCGCTCTTCCTCGCTCAGATGGACTAATTCCGTCACATTTAAGACTACAGTCCAGTAACGTCCTTTTATTCGCATTCCCTCTATATCCACAAGATTTTTTTCTTCAGATAACGATAGAATATTCGAATCAGATGAGTTTTGTACCGCCTGCCTAACTGAAATCGTCTGGTTGTGTTAGAATAATATCTAGAAAATGTCAATGGAGAGCAGAAATTAGTGCATGTGATCTTCAGTCACACAGACACACAGCATGCACAAAATAGAATGCTTTCAGGGAGCGCATACCTCTACAAACGCCAGAAAGATTTATGATTTACTGCTATATTGCATCAATGCTACCAGATAAATAATTCTACGGTCTTAGTCTTCCCTGTTATCCAGTCACAGAGCTCTCATACCGCCATCAGCGTAGTAAAATTTTATATTTATTCCTCTATGAGGATCTTGATCTACAAGAAAATCTAATCAACTCTCCTTTGACCCACTACCCACCTATCCACAAAATTCCTTTGAAATTCAGAGACAACATTTTTTGAGATACCTTATACACAAATGTAACACCCCTCTCTTGATGGTGGAAGGAAAGTCCTGGAGTAGCTATTTACGGACTTTAATTGTGGAGCACAGAGATAAGGTGTTGCCTTTCTTGAAGTTAGCCCTCGACTGCCGGGACATATGGTTCGAGTTGGCTGGCAAGCCTGGGAACGCTGAACACATCTGCAGTTCTAGGATACAGTGGGGGGGGTATATATACATATACATAACGGGCATAATACATACACTTTAAGGGGAATGGTACAATATATACATATAAGGGGAATGGTACAATACTCCCCCGAGTGGTGGAGATGGTGTCTCCTGACACTAGAGAGGAGTTATATGGGGTGGTTCATATGACTAAGGGAGGCGGGAGATTTGTACAAGTAGGGAGTTTGATACAGGGGAAGGAGGGAGGGATTATGATACAGGGGATGGTAGGGAGTAAGTATGATACAGGGGTTGGAGGGAGGACATGGCCATGTCAAGGGGATGTAAGCTAGGGATATACATTGTTAGAAGGGGAGGTATGTTGATAAAAGATACACAAAGAATCATGTTGATATATGATACAAGGAGTAAATAAAGTATGCGTTCACGCATGCTCTTAGATCTATATAAGTACTGTAGATCACTCTTGTGAAATAGGATACACATGTCGTTCCATTTTTTTTTCTATGTTAGTTTCTATATGTCACACAATACTGTATCAGAGATATGCCAACATGTGCTGGTGGTACTTTTCTGTCCACAGTTTATGCAGCTTATCAGGTGGCAGCTTATCAGGTGGCATTGGTAGTCACTGAATGCGAGGGCACTTAATCTTGGGTAGGGAGTACTATGCCAGTAGCAGTTCTGATTTCCTGTAGTCTGTGTTCCATTTTCCGGACACAACAGTGCACTGCACAGAGGATGAGGAGAAAATCTATGAAAAAGATGACCACAGGGGGAAACACAACGGTTGGATGAACCCATGAACGGCTGAAGGCCAGAGAAAATTGATCCAGAATGAAATCACTGTCGTTGAGGAATGTTAGCATACCCATGTTGGGGGAGATAACGGTAATGTTAGTAGATGGCAGGTTGGAAGGCATGTAAATTGGTTGGAAGATGTCATAGGAGTGTTTACAGACTGATTGGTGATAGCGAATGGCATAAGTGATGACTGACTCTGATTTGACGGTACAATAGTCCGGTGCTTTGTAGAGACCACTAGCAGGTACGGAGCGGACCGAAGTACCAGGACACATGATGGTGACAGAGATGGGAACAGTAAAGAAGAAGTACTGGACGTGGTTGAGGTTAGCATGGTGGACTGGGAGTAAAGGAGCTGGAACAAAGGAACAGGCCGAGTATATGGAATGGTTATGAACTAAAGCAGACTCACAGGGTGTAGTGCTGCTAGGGAAGATAACGAAAAGGTGGGCAGCACAGAGACGAGAGGTAGGGGTGAGGGGGGAACACTGCTGGAGGTCGGTGGTAGAAAGGAAGGCAACTGAAAGATGGTCATGTGAGAGGAGGAAATATTCTGAAGGAACAGAGACTTGCAATAAGGAGCTGTTGTATTGGAAGGGGAAGGGAATGATGTGGAAAAAGTTGAAGGTGATGTCAGAACGTAGAGATATATGGACGACAACGTATTTGGTGAGAAGAGTGGCCTTGAGAACTGGATAGTAATATTCGAGAGAGGAGTAGGGGAGTACTGGGGATAAACCGAAAGTAGAGTGAGCCCATTCTAATACAGAGCGGAGAGCTGAGACAGGCACTAAGTCTGCAGTGACAAGTCCATTAATAGCATCGACTAGGATGCGAACCAAGGTAGTGACCTGAGAGAATAGAGAGTCAATGGCTATTTGGAGATTATCCATGTTGAGCTTGAGATAAAAGAACTGAGAAATAACGTTGAGATGTGAGAGGTGTTGTTTTAAGATGTCGGTGAAGTTGTTCAGAGCATTTAGGTGGGTTGTAATCTTCTGTAACATAGTGTGTTGGACCTTGATGATTCGGCGTTGAGATTCTAGGGCGGAAGCTAAATGAGCCAGGTCAGATTTAAAGCCGGAAAGGTCACGGGCTGTAGCGACACCAAACAAGCTGCTTAGAACCTCACCTCCGAGGTCAAAGAGACCTCGTTTCACACGAGAACAACCTACGGGTGGCCGAATGGAGAATGTGTCATTGAGCTCAGGGAATTTACCAGAAATATATTGCAACTGACAGGAGAGTGGGGTCCAGGGAGACTACATCTTCAATCAGCATTACCTCGCCTCCCGAGCCGACCAAGGCCCCGGGACGTACTCTACCATCGTCCTCACCCGACCCAGACCCTAGGATGGTCAGCACTGCCAGCAGGTAGACCGCTAACGTCATACCTAGAAGATTAGGTGAGAATTAATGGAAGAGTTCCTGGAGAGGCTGATGGGCGGAATGCAGTTTGGATCGATATTGATTGGTTGATGAATGAGTAGGTGTAGGTGGAGATGAAGGAGACTGACGGATAGGTGGAGATGGGATAGATTGAGGGATTTGTGGAGTGGGAGGGAGAGCAGTAGGTTGTGCAAGTGATTCTTCCAACACTAGGCCCCGTGGAGCACGTTTTAGATCGTCAGCATGGACCCACTTAGTGTCTGTAATGGAGAGGTCTTGGATGTGGAACTCGTTGGCTTGTTTATTCAGTACGCGATGGGGGCCGGTAAATTTGTCATCCAATTTAGGGGTGCGAGTATGGGAATGAGCAAAGACTAGATCACTGACGTTGATAGTGATAGGAGAGGGAGATTTATGTTGACATTGTATCAAGTCCTCCTTAGATGAAGCGAGATTGGACGTTACATACTGATGGATTGTTTGGAAGTTGGCTAATTTTACTTTGACAGAATCACCCATGTTATAGATGGGGTCTGGCTTTGAGGATAACAGGGTGTATGGTAGGTGTTTGTCAAAATCAAAGAGGTCAAAGAAGGGAGATTCGCCAATGGAAGCGTTGATGGAGCTCTTGATTGAGGATGCCACTTGGGGAATCCAGTCATCCCATGACGAACTATGGGAGCCTAGTTGTCTGAGGCACTCTAAGATTTTTCTATTGTGGCGCTCTACAAGGCCACTGGAAACTGGATGGTTAAGTATGATATTCCATTTATTAATTAAAAGCAGCGACAGATCTCATCCAGGAGACTATTGTTGAACTCAGTACCGTTGTCAGTGAGGATGGTATGTGGCGTACTGAACGGGCAAATTACGTGATCTACGAAGGCACGTGCAACACTCTTCGCGGTCTTATCTGAGAGGGATACGAGGACACAGTAGCGTGAGAAGTGGTCGACTGCTACAAACATATACTCTGGGCCTGATTCTGTAAGAGGGAGTTTTAGAAGATCGATGGACACTGTTTCTCATGGGCGTGACGGGACTGGATATTGTAAGAGCGGTGCAGGTAAACCTGTGGAACCTTTGTGGCGGTGGCACGAGATGCAAGAGTCACAGTGCGCAATGATATCACGACACATGGTTGGCCAATAGTACTCAAGACGTGCTTGGCGCAAGCATCGGTCTATACCTGGGTGGGATGTGTGAGGTGTATCATGAACGATGTGAAGGACCGCAGATATCAGGTCAGTAAGGACAACGAGTTGGTGTACTTCTCTGTTGGGCAAATCCTTCCTTGTAAGGAATGTTTTTCTGTACAAGAGACCATCTTTTAGTATGAACTCATCTAGTGGTACTGGTAGAGTAGGTAAGGTCGAGGCATTTCCTGATTCGAGGAAATAAACTATTTGGGACCACATAGAAACTTTGCGCTGAGAGTTTTGAACATCCTCTGATGTTAAGGTTGTGCTGTCAGTGGCCTTGGGCTGCAGGGACGTGACAGGTGCGGCTACATGACGTGAAAGGGCGTCTGCGACTACATTCGATTTTCCTGGGACATACTGAAAAGTGGGATTGAAGTCCTGGATGGTGATGGACCATCTAGCTAACCTACCGGTGAGGCTGCGTCCCTAAAACAAATCACATAGAGGAAGGTGGTCTGTCTGGATATGCACTGGATAACCATATACTATGTCTCTGAAATGTTTCAAGGACCAGACTACTGCCAAAGCTTCTAAATCGGTGACACTGTAATTACGTTCAGCGGTGGTAAGTGCGCGACTAGCATACGCTATTACACGCTTCCTGGATGCTTGATCTAGTTGCATTAAAACTGCACCAAGTCCTGCACCTGAGGCATCTGTGCATAGAAGAAAGGGTTTGGTATAATCAGGGAATGCTAAAATTGGAGTATTGACAAGAGCTGTCTTTAACGCTTAGAAAGCCTGGGATTGATCGTTAGTCCATACAAAGGATACATTCTTCCTTAGTAAGTGGGTTAGAGGAGCGGCGATCTTTGCATAGTCTTTAATGAATCTGCGATAGTAACCACTTAGGCCTAGGAAACTTCTGACAGCATCGGTAGTGGTAGGTTCTGGGAAATTGATGATCGCCTTAGTTTTGTCGTCATTAGTATGAATGCCTTGTGCGTCGACGACATGNCCTAGAAAGTTGATTTTCTTTCTCAGGAAGTCACATTTACTGAGGTTGATTTTCAGGCCTGCTAGCTGTAGGCGTTCCAATACTTGTTGTAGTTTGGCAAAATGGTCAGGGACTGATTTACTTACAACAATGATGTCATCTAGGTAAGCAAAAAGAGAGTGTCCCATCATGCCACTAAAGACCGAATGGATAAGTCGCATGAATACTGAAGGAGCATTTCTCAAACCAAAAGGAAGTCTCTTAAACTGAAAATGTCCGGAAGGGGTGCTGAAGGCTGTAATTGGGCGAGAGGATTCTTCCATTTCGACCTGCCAGTAACCACTGAGGAGGTCTAGGGATGAAAAGACTACGTTATTTTCATCTAGTGATTCTAGCAAATCTGTGAGGACAGGTAACGGGAAACGGTCTGGAATAATTACGGAGTTTACGGTAGTCCACTACTGGTCAAATGTTGCCGTCCTTCTTTGGGACTAAGAAAAGAGGGCTATTCCATGGACTGACCGAGGGTTCGATAATGTCCTGAACTAACATTTTCTGTACCATCTGATCTGTCTGTTTTCTCAAGCTGTGAGGTAACCGATATGCTGGTATGTAAATCGGCTGAGTTCCTGGCACTAGGTCTACGTGATGTTTGACTAAGTCTGTCTTGCTCATTTGTTCTCCGGGTAAGGCTACCACATTTCTGTAAGC
>JAGKTI010026369.1:0-13622 GCA_018397915.1 Birgus latro | reverse complement strand
GTCCCATCCTACCTCTCAACTCTTCCATTGTGAACCCAGCCCCCCCAAGCCCTGCATGCAGGGACGCACTGCACACCCACCTAATCATTGTCATTTCTGTACGTTTAAACCTGCGAATATCCTCTTCCTTTACTGCCCAGGTCTCACTACCAAACAGCATCACACTCATAACACATGCTGCATACAAAGACCCCTTAGCACGTAAGGAGAGTCCTCTCAATGTCAGGAGAGGCAACAGCTCCCTGAACTTCTTCCAACCACTTCTCACCCTAGCAACCAAGCTAACTCCAGCCCCACCTCCGGCACATAATATGTCTCCCAAATAACAAAACTCCTCCACACACTCAAGAGACTCACCTGCAAGTTCAACCCTCTCACGCCTAACAATCTCCACCAGCTCTCCCCGACACGCCGCACACAGGAAATCAGCATCATCTCGCAGTCTATCTCTAATACCACTACATCTCTTGTGCACCCACTTATCACAAACACTACACAAGATGGAATTACTTCCCACACCCTTGTGGCAAACTGCACATGGCCACTCTCCCTCTTCTCTGATTGTACCGCCACCAACCCTAGATATCATCATTTTTGTTTTATCTGCATTTACCATTAACCCCTTGTACCCCATACCATCTCTCCACTTCTTAAATCTTTCCTCCGCCTCCTTTTCATTCTCTGCAATCAACACCAAATCATCAGTATACAACATCTCCCATGGGAGTCCATCTCTGAAGTGACGTGAGAGGGCTTCAAGCACCATGATAAACAACAAGGGACTCAAAACTGACACTTGATGCACACCAACATTCACGGAAAACTCATCACTCAAAGCTCCATTCACTCTTACCTGGGTGCGAGCACCCATGTACATGGCCATAACCACCCTAACCAGCCATTCTTCCAACCCCAGCTTTCTCATTGCCCACTTCACCACCTCTCTAGTCAAAGGCCTTTTCCAAATCAACAAAAACAAAATACAATTCCCTTTTCTTTCCAAAGTGTTCCTTCCATCTCCTCAGTTTCTCTCTCTTCTCTGCCAGCAATCCATTATTCCCATCTTTCACTCCCCTACTATATCCTCTTTCACACTGTCTTACTTTCTTTACCCCCTTCCAAAACAATTTCTTACCCTCCCTTCATTTTACACTCAGATTCCTCCCCAACTCCTCATCCACTTTCTTCTTACTCTCCTTCACCAATCTCTTCACCTCCCTTCTCCAGCTCACATATACTCTCATCTTCTCCCTTACCTCTGCTCGCTAGCCATTCACTACATGCCTTCTTCTTTTGTTTCACAGCTCGTTTCACCTCATCATTCCACCATGCTGTCCCTTGCACACCCCTGCATCTCCTCCTCACTCCACAACCCAGCTCACAAGCTGCACCTATCTCTTCCGTGAAAATCTTATACATCTTCCACCCCTTCCATCTGCTCTAGCTCATAACTTTCCAATCTTTCTTCCACTATGCTCTTCTACTCTTCCATTTCCTCACTGTCTTGTAACTTCTCCACCCTTCTCACAGGAGCTATTTCCTCCTGTCTTCACCTTGGTCTCTTCACCCACTTTCTTTGCAGCCTTGCCTTGGCCATCACTAAGTGATGGTCAGAGATTCCATTCCCCCACCCTCTCCACACTCTTGCATCAAACACTTGTCTTCTCATTCGCTCATCCACACACACACAACATGAGTGGTACAATACTTCCAAGAAGTGGTGCAATACTTCATTAATGGGAGTTACTCTTGGGGGTGAGGGGGTTGAGATAAATGTCATAACCTTTGTTTATGTTAGAAGTACTGCAATGGTCAACAGGTATACTTTATAGCGGTGTGGTATTTTATGGTGTCTGCCCTTTCCTCTCCTCCATCCTTCTTTCCTTCAATCCTCTTCTGTCTTTCTTTCCTTCATTCTTTCCTCATCCTTCTGCCTGTGGGTGACTCTACACTGAGTGACAAGCCAGATGGTTTCCTGTACACCAGGAAACCATTTACTACACTGGGTGGTAACCATACAACCAAATTTGGCAGCTGGTGGTTTAGTGGGTAATTACGGCGCTCCAATCGGACTGAGCCGGTGAAGGTTTATATCCAAGGGATGGTTGGGGTTTATTGCTCACATAATGCCACTCAGGGATGAGTGAGGCTGATCACTCTCACCTTAAATGCCAAGACCAACTTGCATAGCCCCGGGCTCCTACACTCCTCTGTGGAGCGACACAGGATTGGATGATGGATGGATGGATGGTATTTTATGAATACAGCACCTGTGTAATGGTTGCTGCTGCCGTGGCCTACACTCCTTTCATGTCACTGTTTTGTTTTAATTTTTGAAGGCTCCAACATGCTTGCATGCGTCCGCCTTGGTCACCTAATGGCAGCTCTCCATGCTGCTCGATCTTTGGCAGCCTCCTTGTTCAATCCCTTAACCCCGAGGTCACACTTAATGACCTCGTCCCAAGTCTTCCCCTCCCCCAATATTTACACTTCTCACCCTCTGCACCCAATTTTCATCCCCCATTCTCTCCACATGTCCGAACAACCTCAGCCTACCTCTCCTCATCACAACACCAATACACTCCAGTCCCATCCTACCTCTCAACTCTTCCATCGTCAACCCAGCCCCCCCAGGCCTTGCACGCAGGGACGCGCTGCGCATCAACCAAATCATTGTCATTTCTGTACATCTGAGCCTTCAAATCTCCTCTTCCTTTACTGCCCAGGTCTCACTACCATACAGTATCACACTCCTAACACATGCTGCATACAAAAACCCCTTAGCACGTAAGGAGAGTCCTCTCAATGTCAGGAGAGGCAACAGCTCCCTGAACTTCTTCCAACCACTTCTCACCCTAGCAACCAAGCTAGCTCCAGCCCCACCTCCAGTACATAACATGTCTCCCAAATAACAAAACTCTTCCACATACTCAAGAGACTCACCAGCAAGTTCAATCCTTTCATGCCTAACAATCTCCACCTGCTCTCCCCGACACGCCGCACACATAAAATCAGCATATCTCGCAGTCTATCTCTAATACCACTACATCTCTTGTGCACTCATTTATCACAAACACTGCACAAGATGGAATTACTTCCCACACCTTTGTGTCAAACTGCACATGGCCACTCTCCCTCTCCTCTGACTGTAGGCCACCAACCCTAGATATCATCACTTTTGTTTTATTTGCACTTACCCTTAAGCCCTTGTGCCCCATACCATCTCTCCATTTCTTAAATCTTTCCTCCACCTCCTTTTCATTCTCTGCTTTCAACACCAAATCATCAGCATACAACATCTCCCACGGGAGTCCATCTCTGAAGTCACGTGAGAGGGCTTCAAGTACCATGATAAACAACAAGGGACTCAAAACTGACCCCTGATGCACACCAACATTCACAGAAAACTCATCACTCAAAACTCCATTCACTCTTACCTGGGTGCGAGCACCCACGTACATGGCCATAACCACCCTAACAAGTGACTCTTCCAACCCTAGCTTTCTCATTGCCCACTTCACCACCTCTCTAGGGACTCTGTCAAAGGCCTTTTCCAAATCAACAAAAACAAAATACAATTCCCTTTTCTTTCCAATATATTTTTCCTGAAGCTGTCGAACAATGAATATGACATCAGTGGTCCCCCTGCCTGGCATAAACCCAAACTACATCTCATCAATATTCACTCTTTCTCTAATCAGACCTTCTACAACTCTCTCCATTACTTCAATATCTTATCTAAGAGATTTATTCTTCTGTACTTTCCCTTTTCCAGGGCGTCACCCTTCCCTTTGTACAGATTTACAATTACACTCTTCAGCCAATCATCTGGGACAACACACTCATATATAATCATATTTATCAGGTCATTTACAAACCTCACCCCAATATCTCCTGAGGCCTTCAACATTTCAGCAGTCACGCCAGACACCTGCCGCCTTCCCCACACACATGCTGCCTATTGCCTCACTCACATTAGCAGCGTCAATCAAAGGCCAAGGGCCAAACACTGGATCTGCTGGCTCCAAACCTTCCCTATCCCAGTCAAAGTCCTTATTCAACAACCCGCTATAATGCTCTCGCCATGCATCTTTAATATCCCCGCTGTTCACCACTACCCTTCCTTCATCATTCTTCACACACTGCTCACCTACAATGTCCCGATTATCCCTCTTCACCTGATTTGCCACCCTAAAAATTGTATTTTTCTTTTCCCCATGATTTAGGTTATCAAGTAAAAGTCTCTGTGACTCAGACTTCGCCCTGTATACCTCTCTTCTAGCCCTACGCTTGGCAGCCAAGTACTCCTCCCTGTTACCACCCTTCTTCCATTCCCGGAAAAGCCTTCTTTTCTCCTGCGGCTTCTACACCCTCATCCCACCACCAAGTTACTTTATGTCTTGGTGGGCCTCTGGTCCAACCGCATATTGCATCGGTAACTCTCAAGAGGTTGCTCTTAAGGGCTCTATACTGTTCATTAACGCCTCTATCTACGGCTCCCTGTTCAGCCATCACTCTCCTCATCTCACTATAAAAGGCATCCTTACTGATTGGTTTCCCAGCTTCCATATTTTCCTCCTAGGTACATATGTCCTCCTTCTCATCACTCGTTCTTTAAGCACCATGTCACAAATCAATAGTTTGTGCTGCTGCACACACTCCTCGCTTCCTATAACTTTAACATCCCTCACTAACTTCCTATCAACCCTCCTGACCAGAAAATAATCTATCTGACTGCTATTTCCCCTGGATTCGTACATAATCAAACAACTCATTCTCTTTCTAAAATGTGTGTTGCACACAATCATGTCCATAGCCTCCCCAAACTCGAGTATTCTTTCCCCTTCCGCATTCCTCACACCATATGCATATCCCCCATGGACTCCATAACCTTGAGCTGCTTCACCCACATGACCATTTAAATCCCCTACCAGAACCACTACCTCATCATCGCCCATACCACCAACTACATGTATTAAAGCATCCCAAAATCTATCCTTCTCTGCGTCATCCAATCCTGCCTGTGGAACATATATATTTTTTTTTTATGTGTCTGACTCTGGGCATAGGCTTCACAGCCTGCTATCAAGGCCCAGCAGTCCTCCTACATACCAACACCTCTATATGCTGATATAAATGCAATTATTTTCCTATCGATCAAAATTTTCACTACTAATATCCGATCACTTACTCTCATAACAGATTCCAACCATTTCTCCGCAACCAACACCCCCATATCCATCAGTTCCCCCCTGCCAAAACAACTTATCGTAGCAATCCTTCCCAACAATCTTTCACGCTGATCCACCCCTGTACTGGACTTCCTGCAAACATGCCACATCCACGCCACATCCACCCACCTCCTACTGAATGCCTCAACGACTTCCTCCGCTCTTCCCCTCAAACTTCCCACATTCCACGAACCCACTCTAAAACCCCTGGGTGACTTACTGTCCTCGGGCTTGTTTTGATTCTTATATTTGTAAGGAATAGTCAGTAAGACAAAAAAGGGGGCAGGCCTGAAAGTCTACAATTTATCTTACCAGCCACTGGCGAGTACTTAAAAAATTTTACCAGCCAAGAAAAATTTTTACTAGCCAGAGGAAAATTAACAAATAATTTGTCAGCTTGCAAGTTATTTATTGTAGCCCAGGATGAAAATAATAATAGATATGCTTGTATATAAACATAAATATGGAATTTGTATACCGTATACAAATTTCATATTTATTTATTGCTTAAAATAACGAACCTCATCTTTCACTGTCTGCGCAATTGTGTGCAGCAGTTCCGCAGCTTTCACATGGTTGGCATAAGTGGCTGTGATGGGCACACCATTATTTTTTTTTTTCTTAGTTCAATAATGGGTAAAAATTTAGTGAATGGAAGTTCTTCCTTTGCCAGCATGTATGCAATGGTAATTTTCATCTTCAAATCTTCAGAATCCTTATCTTCCTTCTTTTGCTGACGTTGGAATGTCTTGTCTATGCTTCCTTGACCTTGGCGATTTAATTCAGCATCACGCAGTTCAATATGCTTCCTGCTCTTGCCATGGTAAACTATGTTTTGTTTTTTAAAATTCTGAGATCCAGTTACAAAATCCATTTTGCCAGCTGCAGTTGGATTTTTCATGCAAATGGAACATTTCATTTTGTTTTCGTTTTCATCATGCATATGCCACGTAAGTTCTTTCTTCCATTTTGGAAGAAATGTTCTCTGTGATGCTTTTTTCGGGGAGGCGACAAGACTGACGTTGACGGCGAGGGTTTCACACGGTTCATGTTGGAAGCAAGTGACGCTACTCCTTCCCGTCAGCTGACTACGGCAACACTGATCATGTCATTCGCGAGTGAGAGACAGCATCTAGCGACTTTTATGATGCCAAGCTGTTTTTAATAGAGTTGCCAGATTATTAATATTTTTTTATGTACTTTTATCATGATGTTTCTTAATATGAAGCAGTGGTTAAAGAAACAAATTTTATTAAAATTTGTTTCTTTAACCACTACTTCATATTAAGAAACTTTATATATGAAACTTCAACTTGCCACTGGCAAGTGAGAAATAATTTTTACCCGCCATGTAATTTATTTACTCGCCATGGCAAGTAAAATACTCGCAACTTTCAGGCCTGGAGGATAAACATTCCACAGGCCCCTCCCATTGCACAGTCCTACATCCAGGCAATGGATCTGGGACCCCTAGCCCATCAGCTTACCAGTGGCTGTGGTAGTGGCCTCGGGGCAACCCGCCAGGACAGCTGCAGGGACTCCCTCTAAGTGCACCTTGACACTGCAACTGCCCCGCCATTATACACCCACTGACAGGGCAGCCTCCTGGGGTGCTACTCCCAGGTTCGGGTCCCTCTCTATTGGGTGGAAGTGGGAGCCTGGGAACCGCAATGCCCTGTACCCTCTAGTGCAGGTTCGAGCCCCATCTCGCCCTGGACCCATGATCTATGCTGGCGGAACCCCCATCATGCCCCCCCACAAAAGTCCGCCACTAGGTAGCGGGGACAAAGTTTTCTGGCCACATGCCCTTTCTGCGTCAACCCCTGTAATGTAGTGGGATACGTCGTGTGATATGTAAAGCGCATGTGGTGTAGTGCATAAGATAGTTAGAGGAAATGTTTGGGAGAGTATGCTGGTCTACTCTCCATGTTACTGTCACACTGAAAAGGTCAGCAAAGGGTGATGGTTAGGTAGCTAGTGAAACAGGAGCTCCAGCTCTTCCTATCACCAGCATTCCCATTCCCCTCAGGAGTACCGACCTGTTCGGCTCGTGCTACACAGCCTCCTCCCTTCGTTAATAAAATAAAAATGTATGAATAAACTAGTATATGGTAAGGTAAGGTTAGGAAAAAAAAATGGATTTGGCTCTCTTACCAACTTACAAAAAAAAAAAAAAAAAAGGGGGAGGGGGGAACTAAGACTATCTATCTGTTGCCAGACGCCTCAATCCCACACGGGGTGGCCACAAACAAATCGTCTCCATGTCGCTCTGTCCCCCGCCATTTCACTACCCCGCTCCCAACTCACACCCCCCTCTCTCATGTACCTCTCCACTCCATCCCTCCATCTTATCCTCGGCCTCCCCCTCCCTCTCGCCCCCTCCACCTCACTCACATACACTCTCCACTAAGACACACATTTGTAATACAGTATTTTGCAAATACAGTACGTTATTTTCTGAAACTCTGAAACCAAAAAAGTTTATACATAATTTGGGGTCCTAGGGAGTGTTCTGGCAAAGTTTCATCAAAATTAGTCCATGCATCTAAGAAGAGTGGCTGGACAATAATACAGACAGGTAGGTGGTGGTGACCATCATCCACTCACCAGATGTAGTGCAGCCTACTTCTTCCTTCACCTTTACCATTCTTTTCCTGTGTCTGTGTCACGAATTTTCTACATCGTGAAATTATGTAACGTAAATCGTGACATCGAGTGATTTTGCAGGAGCAACGAATAATTCTGAAATGCATGAGATTTCGCTCATTCTCTCAACCGTCCACTCGCGTACTTATATTCACATCAAGTTGTCAAAACTTTCGTCATTCTTTCGCGAGTGATTGTCTTTACGTACAGACAATGCATTCCTCTGAGCCATAATTTCTGAATTATCGTTTCTGCCTCCCTGGCCGTTACCCGGCCACACCCTTTCACACACCCTCACGTCGGACATTCGAAAACATAGTCAGTCTGTTTCTTAGTCTCGGAGTGTCTGGTTGTGCCGTACGAAGGCTCGAGCGATCACTTTTCTTAGCGATTTCAGGCCTCAGCTTGTACTGGCGCGTATTCCCGAAACTCCCACCAGCTTGGGGATCGACTACAGCAGCACGGTCTCATCTATACCGATCAGTATTTTCTTTTGTTTTTCCTAGGCTTAAGTTTTTGGGTTATTTAGCTATTTGTTCAAGTGTTTGAGTGAGTGCATTTCCCTTTCTTTGATTTGAATTAATTCATGTAACGTAAATTTATTTTCTTGTATTCAATAAATTTACAGTTCGTTTTCTTGAGCTTTGTTAAATGTATCAGTCGTGTTTGATTTCCCCACATATTTAGTACACTTTTGCTACTCCAAGTTAGCACAACTCTTTCTATTAATCACGACTGGTACTTAAGCCAGCTTTTAGTATTAATCCTTAAATCCGTTGTGCTAGCTAGGAGTTTGGCTCAGCCAAGATCCTGTTTATTATTATTATTATCATTTTTTGAATGTTAAGGGGAGAAACTAACTTTCTCAGAGGCCAACAGTACATAATACAGCCTACTTGAGCATCTAGTCTCTGCTGTGTACTGTTGAGAAAGTCTATAAATTCTTGACTCTAGAGAATTGGCGAAGTAAGCCAGCATAAAAGTGAAATCGCCACTTGATTTCACGAGTCTATTCTCTCGTAATAATTGACTTGATAGTCATTCCTAGCACACATAGCTATACAGTAAAACCTCGATATAACGGACTTCAGTAGACCGGAATTCGCTTCTATCAGACTCGAGGAGCTACCGGACTAAACTCCTACATATCGGAAAAAGTCCGATATAGCCAGAAAGCAGTCCGGACTGCCTGACAACTTCAGCTATGTTCACCACAATAAGACAAGAAAAAGACATGTTTTTCAGTGCACAGTACAGTATTATTATACCATTTGATTAATGTAGTGAAGGTATAACACAGTACAATACTGCAATGATGGTGAAAACTACCGATGCAATTCAGACTAATGTCTGATATATCGGAAAAAGTCCGGATTAGCAGGGGTAAGTCCGGATGCCGCTTTTATCGGAAAATCGCATATTTCGGACTGGCCTGAGCCCCAATTAGTCCGTTATAGTGAGGTCTTACTTTACATTGCATACCCTGTTATACAGTATTTCATTTTCCCCCTGACAGTCTGCCCTCCTCTCTTCCTATTTCTCCCATCTCTCCTGTCACTTTTTATTACTCTTCTTTCCTTATCAGGTGGCTTTACATTGAGTGACAAGCCTAACGGTTTCCTGTAAGCCAGGAAACCATTTACAATGCTGGGTGGTAACCATATAACCAACCCATACGTGTTCCCTACGTGCCAGTAAGTGGGTTGGCAGAGGGCAAAACAACTAACTTGGCCACTCCTTACGGGATTATGGTGTCTGGCTATAGAGAGATAGACAGACAGGCAATGGTCCTTTATTATTTGGATACTGAGAAAATATGATGAGCACTTGCTGAGTGATCTGACATCATTAACCCCTTCACTGAAGTCAGAAATGCATCAAACAGGTGGGGGGAAAAGTTTTTGGAAGAGGTGCCTACCATAAGGCCTGTGTTGTACGAGCAACGACTGTTCACTCAGTGAAAGCACTGGATTTGCCTGACGAGACCATCACATCATCTTTCACTTTTAGACACCGTGTAGCTATTCAAGGATAGACGGAAACTGTTGAACCACAGTGCACTGTACTGTAGGTGTACTATGTACTGTCAACAAATGTACTCTGCTGAGGATGTACTAAATTACTGTGGTTACACTGAGAGTCAACATAACAGTACCTGTACATTTCTAAACACATTGCTTTGCATGGTACTCTCTTGGCAGTGGCTGTTTCACGGCTGGCTGTTCTTCTCTTCAATGATGTGATGGCACCTGAAATGATTTGCTTACTGTAGAAAACATTCTACCCTAAACCAAAATGTCAAAATACTACTGATCACAAAGTTATCCATACAGTATCGAATGTTAGTCCTCTAAGCATTAATATGTAACTACAGTTACATACCAGGTTACAGAAAAGATCTTTGTTTGACATACATAACAACAGTCATAAACAAAATTATGTACTGCCAGTGTCGAGGCTAAAACACTGATTCCTTATGGAAGGGAAAAGCATGATGCTGACGACACACCAGACTGTGGATGTACTGTCCATGCAGATACAGTTATGTTTTAGTAATAATTTTTATGCTACAGGTATACCACACAGTATTACAAGTCATGACATTTGGATTTGCAATGTTGTACTGTATGTGCAGAAATACTCATCCACTGTATGTTATAAAAACTCGAGGTAATATGGTTGCTGAATCAAATTTATGATGACTGCATTTAACACCACCACCACAATGTGCATAATATGCAGTTACCAGTGTTGTTACAGCAGTTGTAAGTTTAATCTCTTGTATCTTGTGATGAGCCACTATACTGTCTTACATTAACATAATGTACTGTAGTAGTAGTAGTAGCAGTTGTTCCCTACGCAGTCTGGTCGAAAAGCCCTGAGTCCCTAAGGAAGGCCACGGCCGAGACCGGGCTTTCCCACAGAGCTCTCAAGGACTGTATGTTGTGTTGTTGGTGTAGGTGATTGTGCGCAATGCAGTCTTCCATAATGTGCTTAATAGTATAGGGTGCTGTGTTACATCCTGGCCGCGCATCAGCGACGGAGTCATCCAGCCTCTTCTGATGACTTAAGAGGGCTGGATGATGCCAACATCTCAGCCTGGACAGGTGGAGGGAGATAGGATTCAGAAGAATGGATATCAGGAGGCCGTGAATGCAGATGTGTTGTCTTTAAGTGACTGAATGGAACAGTGAGTGATTTGAGTATGAATACGCTTCTGGCAGCTGGTCTGAGGCAGTCAGGGGAGAAGAGATGACAGTATTTGTGTATGATATCGGGTGCTAGCTGTTTTGATATTCCTGGGTGTGTGTGGATGTGCTGCCATGTAGTGAAGTGGATGTTGTGGGTTTGTGGAGGCTGCAGTGAGAATTTGGGTGCCCCTCATGTCTAACATAATATACTGTTGTCGCTGTTGCTTAACCCTTTAACCGCAGGGTTGTCGGAGGCACGCCGTGCCCATCCCACGGGGCAAATCCGTGCTCCGACTGACTTTTTGTTAAATATTTGTCAAAAATCAGTCATTAGTCCTAGAATATTATAATTACATATGCATATGGCACATACATTTAACATTCTCCGGGGATGTTTTTTTTAGCACTCATCAACTACCGTAGGACTTGTGGAGACTTCTGAAGTTGGGTAACTTAGTCTCCACTTTACACTTCCCGACATCCCATAATATGAATACCACTGTCTGATATTATCACTAGAAACACTATTCAATGATTTCCAAGTACAGTAGTTTGGAATCCATACTCAAAAAAAAGAAAAACACTGTGAAAGCAATGTAAAATACGACCCTGTACGAGCCTCCCACTCACGCTAATTCGCTGATGGTATTCTGTCATTTTTTACTCATATACACACTCACACTTTATTATTTCTAGTACTTTATTACACTTATATATATCTACAATCTTTTACCGCTTCCCACACGATGTTTAGTAGGGGTAGAGGTCACAGGGCCTTTTATAATGGGCGCAAAAGCAGCAGAAATGGAGGGGCGCGACTGCGACGTGATTTCACCTTGAAGGACGAGAGTGAACTGAATGTACTGTACGTATCTTGGTAGCCAAGAGTTGAAAATGTCAGCTGCTAATGTATATGCTAAGAAATAAAGTCGTAGGAAATATAGACAATAAATAATAATTTAGGCAGTTCCAGGTGAATATAAATATCACTCAGGCTTCTCCCTTTCTTTCTTATATACATTTATATTAAGAGAATAGCTCATACGGCATATTTCACGGGGCAAAAACGCAGGGGAAATTAGCGAACGAGTGCAGGTTGGATGTTGCCAAGTGATAATTAGCCAATTTCAGGTGTATGGCACTATCATTTCCCTAATTTTTTTAAATTATATTATATATATATATTTTTATATACAGTATATAATATTTTGTCCCGGGGGTAGGGTTTTTTTTTAAGAAATCTCCCCCAGTATCCCTGCTTGTCGTAAGAGGCAACTAAAAGGGTTGGTGGTGGGTTAGTGCCCCACCCCGTAAAAACAACTAACTAAAAATACAAACAGGAAGCCTTGGACCAGGACTGACCAAAAGTTGACGAAAAAGGAACAGACAAAGGACGAGGTAAAGATTGCGACCTGGAATGTAATGGGTATGAATGATGAGGTGAAAGAAAGAGAGACTGTACAGGTGCTTGAGAGTGCGAAAGTGGATATATGTGGAATAACTGAAACTAAATGGCGTGGTGAGACTGTGAGAGAATGGGAATATGGATAGGGTATATGCGCAGGAGTGGGTGAGAATGAGAGGGCGAAAGAGGGAGTGTGTATTGTTGTGAGCAACAGACGGAAGGAGAATGTAATAGAGTATGGATCAGTTGGGTCAAGGACTGTGTGGGTAAGAGTGAAAGTTGGACTACAAATGTGGGCAATTGTGTGCGTGTATGCGCCAACGCAAGATCGTGTAAGCAGAGTGAGAGAAGAGTTTTGGACAAATCTTGAAGCCTGCTTGGAAAAGTTTGAAAGGAATGAGAGTGTTTCTGATTGGAGATATGAGTGGAAAAGTAGGGAATGAGAAGGTGGATGGAGTGGTTGGTGAGTGGGGTTTGCCTGCAGAGATGGATGAGAATGGCAGTGCTTTAGTGGACATTTGTGCTGGGAGGGGGTTGGTGGTAGCTAATACCCTCTTCAGGCACAAAATGATCCATAGGTATACATGGCGAGTGGTGAGAAGAGAGGACAGTGGAATGAATGAACGGAAGGCAATGATTGACTATGTGTGTGTCGATGAAAAGATGAGAAGATGTGTAATGGATGCAAGAGTATATAGAGGCTGGGGGAGTGGACTTTCTGACCTCCACTTGGTGGTGGCCAGAATCAGAATCCAAACAAGATGGAGGAAGAGAAGAAGGGAAGGACAGGAGGAAGTATTTGTTACAAGGAGGGTAGAAAAGTTACAAGAGGATGGAATAAAGGCTGAATATAAAAGGGAAGTGGAGGAGCGATTGGGTAAATATAGGTTGGAGCAGATGGGGGACATGGAAGGTGTGTGCAAGGTATTCACAGAAATCTGTGCAGCATGTGAGGTGGTGTGTGGGGTGAAGAGAAGATGAAAGGGGGTTCAGGGAACAGCATGGTGGACTGAAGAGGTGAGAGGCTGTGGCACAAAAGAAGAAAGCATATAATGAGTGGATGAGGAACAGGGGCGACGAAGAAGCTGAGAGACGGACGAGTGAGTAATATGTAGTGAGGAGGAGAGAGGTGAAAAGATTAGTAAGAGA
>JAGKTI010026367.1:0-13622 GCA_018397915.1 Birgus latro | reverse complement strand
CCATGGAAGCAATAATCATTCCATGGAAAATCAAAGAAGTACTGCCTGAGGGCCTCCCAATCTGCAGCTCCAAAGTGCCACAGGCGGCGTTTCTTTCGAGGGTCCACAGGCCGTACTGGAGCGATTGGACATGTTAAGGTAATAAGATTGTGATCGGAGGAGCCCAACGGAGAGAAAAGATGAACAGTGTAAGCAGAAGGATTAGTTGTTAGAAAAAGGTCAAGTATGTTGGAACTCTTTCCAAGGCGGTCAGGGATACGGGTAGGGTGCTGTACAAGCTGCTCTAGGTCATTAAGGATAGAAAAGATGTAGGCTTGTTCACCAGGTGGATCAGTGAAAGGAGAAGAGATCCAAAGGTGGTGGTGAACATTGAAATCTCCTAGAATGGAGATTTCAGAGAAAGGAGAAATGTATAGAATGTGTTCCATCATAGAAGTAAGATAGTCAAAGAATTTTTGATAGTCAGTAGAATTAGGAGATAAGTAAACAGCACAGGTATATTTAGTCAGAGAATGACAGGAGCGCCGAAGCCAGAGAGCAGAGAATTCAGAAGAATCAAGTTCAGGAACACGAGAGCAAGATAGATCGTTGCGTACGTATACGCAACAGCCACCTTTGGCTTTGAAACGAGAATAGAGAAAGTAGGAGGATACAGAAAAGGGTTTGCTGTCAGTTGCCTCAGACAGCTGAGTCTCAGTGACAAAGAGAAGGTGAGGTTTAGAGGAGAAGAGGTGGTGCTCAACAGCGTGAAAGTTAGAGGAAAGGCCGCGAATGTTACAGAAATGAAGAAGGAGTGAGTCAGACGGTGGTTCCAGGCAGCTCTTTGAGTCGTCACCGGGAGAGGGGCGGATGGTGGGGGCATTTATGGTCCCCCCCCCCGGGGACTCCGAGGCACAGTTATTATTAGCCATTTTTTTGGATTTTTTGAAAAGGAAGTGTAGTGTGTAGCGTGTATGTAGTTTGGTGTTGACAGTTAGAGAAACTTGTATAGGAGAGCATGCTGGTCTACTCTCTGTGTAACTAAGACACTGAAAAAGTTTAGCAAAGGAGGATGGTCAGGAACAAGTCCTGAAGGCTGATGAAACGGGAGCTCAAGCTCTCCCTGTCATCAGCTTTCCATCCTCCCTGGGAGTACTGCCCTGCTCGACTGGTGCTACAGTCTCCTCACCCTAAAAACAGAGGAGAGGGTCCCTAGTCCCCTCACCCTGCCCCTTTTAGTCGCCTTTTACGACACGCAGGGAATACGGTGGCGGAATTCTTCCTAACACAACCTGGCCGCAAAGTAGTAGTACCACCCCACAGTGCGGCCAGATTGTGTCCCCCCCCGCCACAGTGATGTGTGGTGGTAATGTGTCAGGTACACACAGGCTCAAACTGGCAATTGTGGGGAAGTCTGCAAAACCCAGGGCACTTAAGGACTGTATGAGCTTCCTGTACATTATTACAGTTCTAGCAGAGCATGGTTCACCAGCTGGATTTGTGAAGACTGGTTCCATCATCACCTGGTGCCTGAAGTAAGGAACCATCAGGAAAAGGTGCTGAAAATCCCGCCTGCAGAAGTGAAGGCATTAGTCCTTATGGACAATGCCCCCGCCCACCCCACCCAGGATGTTTTGCAGTGCTGATGGAAAGATAAAATGCATGTTTTTACCCCCAAACACCACCTCATTGAACCAACAATGGATCAAGGCGTAATCAGTTCACTGAAGCGGAGGTACCAGAGAAAATATCTCGATGAAGTGCTGGTTGTGTTGGAGACTGAGGCTGACAGGGGAGATGATACAAGAGGGAAGAGAACCCTGGAGAATATTAAGTCATACAATATCCACTCCGCCATCCACAACTTGGCTTAGGCGTGGGGAGACATTAAGCATTCCACGCTTACCAACGCATGGAAAAAACTCCTCAAGGACGAAGATTATGGCTGTGATTTGGAGGGGTTCAAGGCATCAGACTTCCATGCACTTCTCCATAGGGGTGGGGAAAATGCAGTTATGCTAGATGACATTCATGAGTGGATAGAAGAAAATGAAGCTGCAAGGGGCATGAAATATTGTCTGAGGAACAGAAAGTGGCAACAGTGACTGGGGAGAGGAGCAGCGATAGTGAGGAGAGTGACATCGAGCCGCCAACATCCGTTAAGATGTCTGTGATCAGGGAATGTGCAGATATGTTACTTAAATTTGTGGCAAACAGCAACAACAAGGACATTCAGGAGCATTACGACCAGCTCTGGCTTCTCTGTGCAAAAATTATTGTGATGCAGCACCAGGCTGGTCGCCAGTCTAAGATTGATAGTTTTTTTAAATCACGCACTCCCAAGCCATCTTCTCCTGAACCAGGCCCCAGTGGTATGAGCCAGTCTGCCACTGCCAAGCCACAGCCTCCTGAACTAAGCAGCTCACCTGCAGCTCAACATGACTCCAGTGGTGCTACAGATTCACCTACGGATGTCGTGTCTGACTTAGAATAGTTTAAGCTATTCGGGGAACCACTATACAGTGGGGCCCCTCGGATAGAGACCTTATTAGTCCACCAAAATAGCCGCTATCCATGAAATCGCTACCCGAGGGGCAAACTTCTTACCTAAAAAAATTAATACAGTCCTGGACTCCTTCAGCTATACCCCTCATTTCCTCCATTACCCATCAGTATCACGTCATATTTCTTCAGTACTGTAATAAGATAAACGTATACTACATCTTCAAAAAACTATCTTTTTCTTTTCCTCCACGCAGTATTGTTTCTTTGGCTTGCCATACATGTATTGTCTGGCCTTTTCGGTCACTTTTACATTACCAGCACTTCCTGTTTTTTCCCTGGGCCACCACCACCACCTGGGCCAGCCCCCGATGTTGAAGCCATGATATTTGAACACTCAGTAGCCAGACAATAAATGGAAGGTCACAAAAAACCAGTGGCCAGACTGTGACAAGTTGAATGGATGCGCGGCGCCTGGATAAACAAACAATCTTCTTCTTCTTCTTGGGGTAACTGCGGGGAGGTTCACCTTCCACCCATCAGTATCACCTAGATACCGGCATTCCCCCAAGAGAAAAGTAAAGGTAAATGAAAAATTTAAAACTGTACAATCTGGTAAGAGAGAGATAGTTGGAGATTAGTTATAAGAAAAGCTTAAGATACGTACTTTCACTCCACATGGGTCAGTGAACTGAATGACGATAGACTCACACTCACTATCAGTGTTACCAGCTCGCTACGTGTTAAATGCCTAGTGGATTTTCGCTAACTGTGCAGCATTAATCGCTATGAGATAGTTTCATTCCTGTCGCTATCCATGGATTCGCTACCCAAAAAAACGCTATCTGAGGGGCTCCACTGTACGATCATGGCATACACCAACATCCTCTCTACAATACAATACATATACAGCACAGTATGTTAAATATACAGGTATTTATTTTTCCTTTTATATAGTCATATGTTGTAAACCGTGTTTTGTATGTAATGTATGTTACGATCATGGCATACACCTGCATCCTCTCTACAATACAATACATATACAGTACAGTATGTTAAATATACAGTACAGGTATTTATTTTTCCTTTTATATAGCCATATGTTGTAAACCATGTTTTGTATGTAACATATGTTACGATCACGGCATACCCCTGCATCCTCTCGACAATACAATACAGTAAGTACATACAGAACAGTATGTTCAATAAATTTATTTTTCCTTTTATATAGTCATATGTTGTAAACCATGTTTTGTATGTAACTTATGTGGGTACATGTAATACTGAGTGCTGGACAAAGTGTGGGAAACGTCCTGGGCAGGTACTGAATATTGGCGACTGCCGGACCGAGTATGGTCAACGTAGGGGAATGGGCAGTGGCCCTCGGACTTTTGTGATTCTCGGACTAGACTTCCCTCCTTGTAGTCCGCCAAATCGAGGGTTGAGTGTATTTCAGGAGTAACGTGTCTCACGTTTTTTCCCCATACACAGCTAACAAACTGGAGAATACCAACAGAACTTTATATTATAAACAGGCATCCCAAGGCCTTAATAATGTAATGTTGAGATACTCTGAAACAAACCCTGGTAAGCCATATGGTCCGTCAAACACATTACATGCCTACTGTGAGGAACGTTGCCGGAAAATGATGTAACATTTCTCATGCACACCTTTGAACAAAAAATCAAAGTAGCTGCACTGAAGTCCAATGATAAAACCCTTGTGTTTGTAATTTACTATGTTACCTTTAAGTTTTTATTCTTTCCAGACAGTAAATTGATTTTGCCTTGTACCTGGTGAGCGTGCTTTACCATCATGTGTCCAATGACTCCAGCTGAAAGACAATAGAAGTACTATGCAAAGAAAAAGCAAGATGAAGAATTTAGGAAGAAGAAAGCTGAGAGAAGTTGAGCACACCATCAGTCACTGAAGGGAGCAGCACTGTCTAGAGAAAAACAGTTCACAGCACTGAGGGTGAGAGGTTATAGGAAAAGAAGAGCAACAGCACAAGCAACGATGTCTGATGAAGCAGGTACCTCAGTTTCACACCCTCCTGAAGCATATAGAAGTCGCCAGGCACTAGGAGAGGCAATAAAACAAACCAGTTCTTCACTTTTCAGGAGTCCAAGGAAGAAACAAGCTGTTGTTGTGAAATTAGCAGAAGGACTTTCTTTATCCCCTAGGCTACACATAAAAGCACAACAGCAACATCCGCCACAAATATCTGTGGAAACCAAGAGAACAGTAAGCTATAGAGTTTTATTTAGAAGATGACATCTCAAGGCAACTACCAGGGAAGAAAGATGTAAAATCAGTGAGAAACATGGAAACGGGAGAGACAGAGAAAGCTGCAAAGAGGCTTTTGATGTACAATTTAAGGGAAGTGCACATACTTTTTATGGAACAGCATCCAGAACATAAAGTAGGCCTCTCAAAGTTCTGTGAATTTCACCCTGCACAAGTGATGCCTGTGTCAAGTAAATCCCAAGAGGTATGATGCTGTCCATACTGTGAAAACATGAACTTCCTATATTCATCAATACAGTGGAAATCACATATTACACTAAGTGACTTAGTAGCTCTGTCTGTCTGTGACCCAGAGAATGCTGCTTGTATGAAAAGAATTTGTACCAACAGTCCTATTGCCACAGACACATCAACTTTATTTTTAGACTGTCCAGAAGAAGAAAATGTAGAGGTAACTGTAAAGAGGTGGAATGGTGGTATATTAACGTGCAGGGAAATGGATGTAATAGAGTTCTGTGATGAGATGAATGCTGAAATGCTTAAGTATGTGAGACATACAATGTTAAGCAGCAGTCAAAGGCATTTGGAGAGGCAAAGGAGAGTCTGTCTGAAGGATGTATAATCCTCCAGACAGACTTTGCAGAGAATTATGCTATAAAACACCAGAACGAGGTAACAGCAGCCCACTAGACCTCAATCACTGGGTCATCTGTGACTACACTGCAGTTCTTCATTATGTCAAAGATGGAGAGATTGCTACAAAGCCATTTCAAATACAGCCTCACACTCTAGCCTTGAAGTTCAGGTGTTTCACAGTGCTATTTTTGAATATCTGAAATCTGCTGATATTCATTTTACACATGTCTAATTATGGACTGATGGAGCAGCAGCCCACTTCAAGAATAGGTATTCTATGGCAGCTCTAACCTATTACAAAGACTTCCACAACTGCACTGCTGAATGGAACTTTCAAGAAAGTTATCGTGGGAAGGGCCCCCATGATGGGATTGGGGCTTTACTAAAATGAAATGTCCACAGGAGAGCTTTGCAAGGTCACTGTACAGTAAGGTCTGCTGTAGAATTTTATGAGGAGGCTGAACAAATAACAGATAAAACTGAACTAATGTATGTGTCTACTTAATATAAACACTGAGAAGTCAAAATATCTAGAGATCTGGAAAAACTGTAAGGCAGCAAAATCCATTCAGCAGTGCAGGTCAGTAAAACCTCTTGGCCACTATAAAGTAGCATTGTATCATTTGACTGCAGACCAATCACCTTTTAAGCAGTGCTATCTTCAGGAGACTGGCTATGACCCACAATCTGACTCCAGTACTAACAGTGACAGGGAAAGAACAGTACATCATCTTTTGCAGAAATGTCACAGTCATTCATGTCCCGGCCTGAGTCACAGAGTACTAATGATACTGAGGCAACACAAAAACCATCCCCAGGTAACTATGTAGCTACCAGTTCATTACACTACCAAGAAGTTGTCGAAGTATTATGTTGCAGTGGTAGAATCAGTTCCGGAGCCAGGTATGTTCGAAGTTAATTATTTAAGAAAGAGAGGCACTGACAGAATGGGTGATAGCCAGTTTCATTTTCCTGACAACCCAGACAGAGACGAGATCTCAGAGGATAAGGTTGTGCAGGTATTGCCAACTCCTCATGTGTCAAGAATGACACACACATTCAAAGGGGTGAACTTTCCTTCCTCAATCAATTAGTCTAAAGGGATGAATTTTCCATCTATGATGAGCAAGTAGTTGATCTTTACTTTTTGTGTTGTTTATATCACTGGTGTGATATACAGGTAAGCTTATCATGTAACTTTCACATCAATTACTGGCTGAAGGGTTACCTACATGTTATAAGGTAATTTATGTTCATCTATCTACCTATCTATTGCCAGACGCCCTGATCCAGAATGGGGTGGCCACAAACAAATCGCCTCCATGTCCCTCTGTCCCCTACCATTTCACTACCATGTTCCCAACTCACACCCCCCCGTCTCTCATATACCTATCCGCTCCATCCCTCCATCTCATCCTCGGCCTCCCCCTCCCTCTCGCCCCCTCCACCTCACTCACATACACTCTCCTCGTCAGTCTTTCACTCTCCATCCTCTCCACTTGCCCAAACCACCTTAACGTGTTTCTCCTAACGCTTCCCATCACGTCCTCAACCACACCACAACGCTCCTTCACTTCCTCATTTGTTAGTCTGTCTCTCCATGTGACTCCACATGCTCCTCTCAAATAACTTATTTTCTCACCACAACACTCCTTCACTTCCTCATTTGTTAGTCTGTCTCTCCATGTGACTCCACATGCTCCTCTCACATAACTCACTTCCACTGCTCTCACTCTTGATTTCTGTCCTTCCAACAGGGTTCAAGCTTCACTTCCATATGTCAGAGTTGGTATCATAATACTGTCATGTAAAAACTTTTTCACTTCCATGCTCACCTCCCTGTTTCTTATCACTGCTTTCAACGAACCATAATATTCAAAATTACATTGTTCTTTTCCACTGCATCACCCCCAACCCTGCATTACAAGAATCATGTTTTGGTTAATTCATCACGTTTCACATTAATAAATGATTTACATTGTTTTGTGATACAATTACTGTAACCTTCATAAGAGATCTATCTATTGCCAGACGCCTCAATCCCGCATGGGGTGGCCAGAAACAAATCGCCTCCATGTCGCTCTGTCCCCCGCCATTTCACTACCCCGCTCCCAACTCACACCCCCCTCTCTCATGTACCTCTCCACTCCATCCCTCCATCTCATCCTCAGCCTCCCCCTCCCTTTCCCCCCCCTCCACCTCACTCACATACACTCTCCTCATCAGTGTTTCACTCTCCATCCTCTCCACATGCCCAAACCACCTTAACGTGTCTCTCCTAACGCTTCCTATCACGTCCACAACCATGCCACAACGCTTCTTCACTTCCTCATTTGTTAGTCTCTCTCTCCATGTGACTCCACATGCTCCTCTCAAATAACTCATTTCCACTGCTCTCACTCTTGATTTCTGTCCCACCAACAGGGTCCAAACTTCACTTCCATATGTTAGGGTTGGTATCACAATATTGTCATGTAACAACTTTTTCACTTCCACGCTCACTTCCTTGTTTCTTATCACTGCTTTCAACGAACCAGTAACCTTCCTTCCCTGCTACACCCTTTCAAGCACTTCACCCTCCAGACTTCCATCCTTACTCATCACACTACCTAAGTACTTAAATGCACTCACATTCTCCATATCCTCCCCATCCAATCTCATTGTACATTCACTGGCTTCACTTCTCTCGAAGACCATCACTTTACTCTTCCCTACATTCACCTTTAGATTCTGTTTCTTACACATTCTCCTAAACTCATCTACCAAGCCTTGCAGCTCCCCTTCGTCTTCGCTCAACAACACAGTATCATCTGCAAACAACAGTACAGGGAATTTCCAAACACTGCCCTCTCTCACTAGGGCCGCTCCAACATCCACTGCCCGACCTTGTATCTCTTTTATAACCCCATCCATGTACAGATTGAACAACCATGGCAACATGACACAGCCTTGTTTCAATCCAACCTTCAAATGGAAAGATTCACTCAGTTTGCCATCCACACACACTGCAGCCCTAGCACCCTCATACATACTCTTCACTGCCTTCGACAAAATTCCCATCCACTCCATATATTCTTAATACTTGCCACAATCCTTGTCCATCCACCCTGTC
Source organism: Birgus latro (assembly GCA_018397915.1). Classification (NCBI taxonomy): domain Eukaryota; kingdom Metazoa; phylum Arthropoda; class Malacostraca; order Decapoda; family Coenobitidae; genus Birgus; species Birgus latro. Next base: position 5,145 of record JAGKTI010026367.1, on the reverse strand, counting down.
ATATGCTTTCTCCAAATCCATGAAGGCTGCATACAACTTCTTTCCCTTCTCTAGAAACTTTTCCATTAAAGATCGAAGAATGAATATCTGGTCTACACAACCTCTTCAACCTCCTTGTTCTTCTCCAACTAATTCTTCTGTTATTTCCCTAACTCTGTCAATAAGTATCCTATCATATACTTTTCCTATTAGACTAAGAAGGCAGACGGCCCTACGATTACCACACACTTCTTTTTCCCCTTTACCTTTGTACAGAGGAATTATACCTGACTTCCAATCCTCCTGGACTCTACCTTCCTCCCAGGCCAATCTGCACACCTTTCACATCCATTCTATTACTATCTCCCTCCCATGCTTCAGCATTTCACCACACACTCCATCAATTCCTGGGGCTTTCCCCATTTTAACTTTCTTCATTGCTTCCACCACTTCCATCCTACTGATTTCTTCCTCTCTTCTCACAACCCTCCTTCTACCCACCATCACACTCCATTAATTCCTGGGGCTTTCCCCATTTTAACTTTCTTCATTGCTTCCACCACTTCCATCCTACTGATTTCTTCCTCTCTTCTCACAACCCTCCTTCTCCCCGCCATTCCCAAGCCACTTATACTTGCATTACTTTCATTCACTATGTTCAACAATTCGTTAAAGTGTTCTCTCCATCTGTTCACTTTTTCTTCCTTCTCCACTTGTAATCTACCATTTTTATCTTTCACACCCCCACTAACTTCACTGGCACCCTGTCTAGCTCTCTTTACCTCTTTCCAGAACATTTTCTTACATTCCCTCCTCTTTGCACTCAAATTCCTTCCGAATTCCTCATCCACTCTCTTCTTACTAATCTTTTCACCTCTCTCCTCCTCTCTACATATAACTCTCTCATCCGTCTCTCAGTTTCTTCGACACCACTGTTCCTCATCCACTCATTATATGCTTTCTTCTTTTGTGCCACAGCCTCTCTCACCTCTTCAGTCCACCATGATGCTCCCTGAACCCCCTTTTGTCTTCTCTTCACCCCACTCACTACCTCACATGCTGCACAGATTTCTTCTGTGAATATCTTGCACACACCTTCCACATCCCCCATCTACTCCAATCTATATTTACCCAATCGCTTTTATATTCAGCCTTTATTCCATCCTCTTGTAACTTTTCTACCCTCCTTGTAAGGACTACTTCCTCCTGTCCTTTCCTTCTTCTCTTCCTCCATCTTGTTTGGATTCTGATTCTGGTACTCCTCCAACCTATATATACTCTTGCATCCGTTACACATCTCATCCTTTCATCCACACACACATAGTTAATCATTGCCTTCCGTTCATTCAGTTCACCATCCAGCCTTCTCAACACTCGCCATGTATACCTATGGATCATTTTGTGCCTGAAGAGGGTATTAGCTAACACCAACCTCCTCCCAGCACAAATGTCCACTAAAGCACTGCCATTCTCATCCATCTCTGCAGGCACACCCCAGTCACCATTTGTTTTTTTTTTTTATGTGTCCAACTCTGGGAATAGGCTTCATAGCCTGCTATCAAGGCCCAGCAGTCCTCCTACATACCAACACCTCTACATTTTTTTTTTTTTTTATGTGTCCGACTCTGGGCATAGGCTTTACAGCCTGCTATCAAGGCCCAGCCGTCCTCCTACATACCATACACCTCTACATGTCACCACTTCGGCGCTAACACCCACTGTCCATATTGAATACATGCTAGGGCTGTCTCATACAGGACTGGTGTATTGGTATTAGTGGGGGTATTTTTACGACATGTCGGCGGGTCTTCTGGTAGATCAGTAAAGCCTGATTTAATGAAATTCAAATCCTTAAACTGTTCCCTGCCCCAGCGAGGATTCAAACCTGGGTCCGTCGGGACTGCAAGCCACCTCTCTACCGATCGAGCCCAAGCCTCCCCAAAAAAACTACTCCATCCACCTTCTCATTCCCTACTTTTCCAATCAGAAACACTCTCTCATTCCCTTCAAACTTTTCCAAGCAGGCTTCCACATTTATCCAGAACTCTTCTCTCACTCTACTTACACAATCTTGTGTTGGCGCATACACGCACACAATCGCCCACATTTGTAGTCCGACTTTCACTCTTACCCACACAATCCTTGATCCAACTGATCCATACTCTCTTACATTCTCCTTCCATCTGTTGCTCACAACAATACACACTCCTTCTTTCGCCCTCTCATTCTCACCTACTCCCACGCATATGCCCCATCCATACTCCCATTGTCTCATCTCTCCACTTAGTTTCAGTTATTCTCAGCCGTCCTCCTACATACCATACACCTCTACATGTCACCACTTCGGCGCTAACACCCACCGTCCATATTGAATACATGCTAGGGCTGTCTCATACAGGACTGGTGTATTGGTATTAGCGGGGGTTATTTGAGAGGAGCATGTGGAGTCACATGGAGAGACAGACTAACAAATGAGGAAGTGAAGGAGCGTTGTGGTGTGGTTGAGGACGTGATGGGAAGCGTTAGGAGAAACACGTTAAGGTGGTTTGGGCATATGGAGAGGATGGAGAGTGAAAGATTGACGAGGAGAGTGTATGTGAGTGAGGTGGAGGGGGCGAGAGGGAGGGGGGGGGCGAGGATGAGATGGAGGGATGGAGTGGAGAGGTATATGAGAGAGGGGGGTGTGAGTTGGGAGCGTGGTAGTGAAATGGCAGGGGACAGAGTGACATGGAGGCGATTTGTTTGTGGCCACCCCGTTCGGGATTGAGGCGTCTGGCAGTAGATAGATAGATAGATATTCCACATATATCCACTTTCACACTCTCAAGCACCTGTACGAGAGATGATTTAGTAATTATATGAAAAACAAAATTCGCACAAGTAACGTGGTGGGTTAGTGCCCCACCCCGTAAAAACAACTAACTAAAAATACAAACAGGAAGCCTCGGACCAGGACTGACCAAAAGTTGACGACAAAGGAATGGATAAAGGACGAGATTAAGATTGCGACCTGGAATGTGAGGGGTATGAATGATGAGGTGAAACAGAGAGAGACTGTACAGGTGCTTGAGAGTGCGAAAGTGGATATATGTGGAATAACTGAAACTAAATGGCGAGGTGAGAGTGTGAGAGAATGGGAATATGGATGGGGTATATGCGCGGGAGTGGGTGAGAATGAGAGGGCGAAAGAGGGAGTGTGTATTGTGAGCAACAGGTGGAAGGAGAATGTAAGAGAGTATGGATCAATTGGGTCAAGGATTGTGTGGGTAAGAGTGAAAGTTGGACTACAAATGTGGGCAATTGTGTGCGTGTATGCGCCAACGCAAGATCGTGTAAGTAGAGTGAGAGAAAAGTTTTGGACAAATGTGGAAGCCTGCTTGGAAAAGTTTGAAAGGAATGAGAGAGTGTTTCTGATTGGAGATATGAATGGAAAAGTAGGGAATGAAAAGGTGGATGGAGTGGTTGGTGAGTGGGGTGTGCCTGCAGAGATGGATGAGAATGGCAGTGCTTTAGTGGACATTTGTGCTGGGAGGGGGTTGGTGATACCCAATACCCTCTTCAGGCACAAAATGATCCCTAGGTATACATGGCGAGTGGTGAGAAGAGAGGACCGGGGAATGAATGAACGGAAGGCAATGATTGACTGTGTGTGTGTGGATGAAAGGATGAGAAGATGTATAATGGATGCAAGAGTATATAGAGGTTGGGGGAGTGGACTTTCTGACCACCACTTGGTGGTGGCCAGAATCAGAATCCAAACAAGATGGAGGAAGAGAAGAAGGGAAAGACAGGAGGAAGTATTTGTTACAAGGAGGGTAGAAAAGTTACAAGAGGATGGAATAAAGGCCGAATATAGAAGGGAAGTGGAGGAACGATTGGGTAAATATAGATTGGAGCAGATGGGGGACGTGGAGGGTGTGTGCAAGGTATTCACAGAAGAAATCTGTGCAGCATGTGAGGTGGTGTGTGGGGTGAAGAGAAGACGAAAGGGGGTTCAGGGAACAGCATGGTGGACTGAAGAGGTGAGAGAGGCTGTGGCACAAAAGAAGAAAGCATATAATGAGTGGATGAGAAACAGGGGCAACGAAGAAGCTGAGAGACGGACGAGAGAGTTATATGTAGTGAGGAGGAGAGAGGTGAAAAGATTAGTAAGAGAGAGTAAGAAGAGAGTGGATGAGGAATTTGGAAGGAATTTGAGTGCAAAGTGGAGGGAATGTAAGAAAATGTTCTGGAAGGAGGTAAAGAGAGCTAGACAGGGTGCCAACGAAGGCAGTGGGGGTGTGAAAGATAAAAATGGTAGATTACTAGTGGAGAAGGGAGAAAAAGTAAACAGATGGAGAGAACACTTCAATGAACTGTTGAACATAGAGAATGAAAGTAATGCAAGTATAAGTGGCTGGGGAATGGCAGGGAGAAGGAGGGTTGTGAGAAGAGAGGAAGAAATCACCAGGATGGAAGTGGTGGAAGCAATGAAGAAAGTTAAAATGGGGAAAGCCCCAGGAATTGATGGAGTGTGTGGTGAAATGCTGAAGCATGGGGGAGAGATAGTAATAGAATGGATGTGGAAGNTGTGTGTGTGTGGATGAAAGGATGAGAAGATGTATAATGGATGCAAGAGTATATAGAGGTTGGGGGAGTGGACTTTCTGACCACCACTTGGTGGTGGCCAGAATCAGAATCCAAACAAGATGGAGGAAGAGAAGAAGGGAAAGACAGGAGGAAGTATTTGTTACAAGGAGGGTAGAAAAGTTACAAGAGGATGGAATAAAGGCCGACTATAGAAGGGAAGTGGAGGAACGATTGAGTAAATATAGATTGGAGCAGATGGGGGATGTGGAGGATGTGTGCAAGGTATTGACAGAAGAAATCTGTGCAGCATGTGAGGTGGTGTGTGGGGTGAAGAGGAGACAAAAGGGGTTTCAGGGAACAGCATGGTGGACCAAAAAGGTGAGAGAGGCTGTGGTACAAAAGAAGAAAGCATATAATGAGTGGATGAGAAACAGGGGCAACGAAGAAGCTGAGAGACGGACGAGAGAGTTATATGTAGTGAGGAGGAGAGAGGTGAAAAGATTAGTAAGAGAGAGTAAGAAGAGAGTGGATGAGGAATTTGGAAGGAATGTGAGTGCAAAGTGGAGGGAATGTAAGAAAATGTTCTGGAAGGAGGTA
>JAGKTI010026366.1:0-13622 GCA_018397915.1 Birgus latro | reverse complement strand
TTCCTCTGTCTGTATTTCCTACTTCCTATGATCTCCAGTCTTTCAAATGCAGTGTGTCCAGGCATCTCGAATTGAACGGATCTTGAATTTGGCTCTCTTTTGTACTGTTTTTGCTTTTTCTTGGAAGGAACAGTATGCAGGCCCGTGGCCTTTGGTTCCTTCTTCCATGCATAAAAAAAAAAAAAAAAATATAAGAAAGGAAGGGAGAAGCCTGAGTGATATTTATATTCACCTGGAACTACCTAATTTATATGTATTGTCTAGATTTCCTACGACTTATTTCTTAGCATATACATTAGCAGCGGACATTGTCAACTCTTTGCTACCAAGATACAGCCAGTTCGCTCTCGTCCTTCTCTGTGAAATGACGTCCGTCCATTTCTGCCGCTTTTGCGCCTATTATAAAAGGCCCTGTGACCTCTACCCCTACTAAACATCGTGTGGGAAGTGGTAAAAGACTGTAGATATATACAAGTGTAATAAAGTACTAGAAATAATAAAGTGTGAGTGTGTATATGAGTAGAAATAACAGAACACCAGTGGCGAATTAGCGCGAGTGGGAGGCTCATACGTGCTCGTATTTTACTTTGCTTTCACAGTGTTTTTTTTTTTTTTTTTTTGAGTATGGATTCCAAACTACCTGGAAATTATTGAATAGTGTTTCTAGTGATAATATCTGGCAGTGGTATTCAGATTAGGGGATGTCGGGAAGTGTAAAGTGGAGACTTAGTTACTCAACTTCAGAAGTCTCCACAGGTCCTACATTAGTCGACGGGTGCTAAAAAAATATCCCAGGAGGAATCTGAAGGTATGTGCCATATGCATATTTAATTATAATATTCTAGGACTAATAACTGATTTTTGGCAAATATTTTTAAAAAGTCAGTCGGAGCGCAAATATCCCCGCGGGAATGGCACAAAAAACCTCCGACAACCCCGCGTTGTAGGTTTTAAGTAAAAAGCGACATCTGGCACATTTCCACTCATCGCTCGATTCATGCCAGCAGTGTTACCAGTGTAGCAACTTTCCCACTAAATTTAAATGTTTTAAAAGCTATCTAGCTGGTAAAAATTTAAATACAGTAAGACCTCACTATAACAGACTAATTGGGGCTCAGGCCAGTCCGAAATATGCGATTTTCCGATAAAAGCGACATCCGGACTTACTCCTGCTAATCCGGACTTTTTCCGATATATCAGACATTAGTCTGGATTGCATCAGTGGTTTTCACCACCATTGCAGTATTGTACTGTGTTATACCTTCACTACATTAATCAAATGGTATAATAATACTGTACTGTGCACTGGAGAGGATGGAGAGTGAAAGACTGACGAGGAGAGTGTATGTGAGTGAGGTGGAGGGGGCGAGAGGGAGGGGGAGGCCGAGGATGAGATGGAGGGATGGAGTAGAGAGGTATATGAGAGAGGGGGGTGTGAGTTGGGAGCGTGGTAGTGAAATGGCAGGGGACAGAGTGACATGGAGGTGATTTGTTTGTGGCCACCCCGTGCGGGATTGAGGCATCTGGCAATAGATAGATAGATAGACTGTGCACTGAAAAACATGTTTTTTACTTTTCTTATTGTGGTGAACGTAGCTGAAGTTGTCAGGCAGTCCGCACTGCTTTCTGGCTATATCGGACTTTTTCCGATATGTAGGAGTTTAGTTCGGTAGAACAGCGAATTCCCGTCTACTGAAGTCCGTTATATCGAGGTTTTACTGTATTTTCTTTGTATCTGACATTCTTTTGATGTCCTGTCTTAATTTTCCTTAATTTCTCTCAGTCTGGCAGATTTTTACTACTTCTGACACCAATCTAGCGGATTTCTATGGTTTACCTTTGGCAGCCTCAACGCTCCGCAGGTGGCTTTACGTTAGTCAGTCAGTCAGTGTTATGTCATGGGAGGGGGTGGATGTCTCGGTCTTTGTCACAATCCCCTTCTTTTTACACAATCCGTTTCATCAGAAATTCTCTGTGTTGTCGCACTCTAGCTTTTGACTGTCATCCTCTCCCTGATTAGTTCGTTCGTGAAACTGCTGTACGTATTTTATTACATGTTGGATTTTCATCGTGTGAATAAATTGACCAGTTTTCCTCCAGCAATTGCATTGGTTTCACTAACTGAATACTGGCAGATTAATTGCTTCTTGATAGCAACACAGGTGGGTAGGGGTTGTTCTTGGGCATGTGCAATAATTTGTCTATCTTGGTCTTGTGCTAGGAGGGGCTGCATTTGGCAAATTTTCTGTGGTCTACCTCTGTCTGTATTGCTTATCTATCCGTTAACTGCCCTCCTCGATGTTAAGTTGCCGGGATACCTGTCTTGCTGGAATATTTGCTAAATAAAGAGCAATAATCTGCTTGCAGTGACAGGTTATAGCATCGTGTTGATGATCCATCTTGCAACAGCACTCACGGCCTCACGGATTCTCCAGCGTAAATATCCCGCATAGAGATTTAAATGTGGATAGTAATATATTTTTAGATGTTTATTTTTCCAAGTTGATGGCGTTTGTAATTTCGACATTACCGTTATCTGTGTGATTTATATTATGGGACATTTTTTCTTCAGTATTGTTGATTCAGAATGTAAAATAACTATGACGAGAGTTTCTCCGCATTTTAACCCTGAAACTGTTGTGTGATAGGCTCTGCATTTCACATTCTTTCGTACTGCTAAGCCTCATCTTTAGTATATTGTGGTATCCTCTTCTGTAATGCGAGATATACACGGTAAAAATGCCTATATTTTGCTTTTTAGTGTTGTCTGCCTAAATGCTGCTCTTTCTGGTGTGCAATATAGGAAATATAACTAGGCCGCGGCAGTTGCCAGATACCACGTTTTGAGCGAAAGGTACTGGGAATCGGGTCATCACTTCTTTGGGTGATCGTACGGTACTGTGTTACAGTAATTTTTTGTGGTCAACTACAGTATCATTTATTTTTGTACCTGTAAAGAGAAATACTGTATGTAGTGAGAAATGAAAAAAGATGTACGCTCATGATCACTAATTTCTGCCCAGGGGCGCCCCCTTCCTTCCTCTGCATACCCAGGGAAGAGGAGAAGGGGGGATGAAACGAGCTCCACCCGCCTCTACCCCAGCTTCCAACCCTCCCCTATACCCATACCATCCCCCAACCCTCCCCTATACACATACCATCCCCCACCCTACTTGCCATTCTTAACTGGCAGCTACATCTCAAGCTGATTTCATGCTTAACACTCTTGGTCCCACTGTTAATATAAACACAGAGCACTAGGATATGTTAAAAGTATATAACTATTAGCACACTGCAGCAAGAAATTAAAGCATTATGACGTTGACAGTAGAACAAAAACGTTAGCAATGGCCACCTCAGACCTCACATGTTGGGTGCACTGCTTTGGACACACACACAAACAAACAAAACATGCACAGACAGACAGACAGACACAGTGTTTCCAACTTCTTGAGCTTTTACTCAAGAGCGTTTGATGTGCTACAGGAGAGAACAGTTGGGTGGATTGTGTATATTTAGATTTGGAGAAGGCCTTTGACAAGGTACCCCATAAGAGACTAATGTGGAAATTAGAGCATATAGGAGGACTGAAGGGTAACCTCCTGGAATGGATGAGAGACTTTTTGAGAGACAGACAAATGAGGACAGTAATAAAGAACAGGATGTCTGGATGGAGAGAAGTAACAAGTGGTGTCCCACAGGGCTCGGCTTTGGCACCAGTAATGTTCCTGATTTATGTAAATGATATGGTAGAAGGAGTGAACAGTTATGCAAGTCTGTTTGCTGATGATGCAAAGATCTTGAGGAAGGTAGAGGTTGAAGGGGACTGTAAAATGCTGCAGGAGGATCTGGATAGATACATGACTTGAGCCGGATGTGGGAAATGAAATTCAATGCAAAAAAATGTAAAATATTGGAAATGGGTAAAAGCACCAAGAGACCATCACTGAATTATATGATGGGTAATGAACCAATCACAAAAGCGAGAGAAGAGAAAGATGTAGGAGTGCTTGTCCAGGATAGTTTGTCACCTGAAAAGCACATAAATAAGATAGTTGGAGAGACATATAAACTCTTGACCAATATAAGAATGGCATTTCATTACATGGATGAGGAGATGATGAAAAAATTAATAGTGGCCATGATCCGCCCCAGGTTAGAATATGCAGCAGTAGTGTGGTCCCCACACAAAAAGAAAGATATAAACAAGATTGAGAGAAGACAAAGAACAGCAACCAAGATGGTCCCCAGTCTGGCAGATCTGTCATATAGTGAGAGGCTAGAAAGGCTGGATTTGCCATCCTTAGAGGAAAGGAGAGAGAGGGGTGACATGATTGCAGTGTTCAGGACCATGATGGGAGTAGATAAAATTGATAGTGAAGAACTGTTTTTATGGGATGAGAGAGCAACAAGAGGACATGGTCTGAAACTGAAGAAGCCATGCTGCTTGAAGGACATCAAGAAATTTAGTTTTCCGTATAGAGGCATAGACCTGTGGAATAGACTGGACAAAGAGATCGTCCAGTCTAAAAACTTAAACGAGTTTAAAGCAAAATTTGACTTATCGAGAAACAGAGATGGGACCCCATGAGCGTAGCTCATTTCCTGTATATCACAATTAGGTAAATACACACACACACACACACACACACACGCACACACACATACACACAAATGAGGACAGTAATAAAGGACAGGACATCTGGATGGAGGGAAGTAACAAGTGGTGTCCCACAGGGCTCGGTTTTGGCACCAGTAATGTTCCTGATTTATGTAAATGATATGGTAGATGGAGTGAACAGTTACGCAAGAGTGTTTGCTGATGATGCAAAGGTCTTGAGAAAGGTAGAGGTTGAAGAGGACTGTAAAATGCTGCAGGAGGATCTGGATAGGATACATGATTGGAGCCGGATGTGGGAAATGAAATTCAACGCAAAAGAATGTAAAATATTAGAAATGGGTAAAAGTACCAAGAGGCCATAATTGAATTATTTGATGGGTAATGAACCAATTAGAAAAGTGAGAGAAGAGAAAGATTTGGGAGTGCTGGTCCAGGATAGTTTGTCACCTGAAAAGCACATAAATAGGATAGTTAGAGAGAGATATAAACTCTTGACCAACATAAGAGTGGCATTTCATTACGTGGATGAGGAGATGATGATAAAATTGATAGTGGCCATGATCTGCCCCAGGTTAGAATATGCAGCAGTAGTGTGGTCCCCACACAAAAGGAAAGATATAACCAAGATTGAGAGAATACAAAGAACAGCAACCAAGATGGTCCCCAGTCTAGCAGATTTGTCGTACAGAGAGAGGCTGGAAAGGCTGGATTTGCCTTCCTTAGAGGAAAGAAGAGAGAGGGGTGACATGATTGCAGTGTTCAGGACCATGATAGGAGTAGTTAAAATTGACAGAGAAAATCTGTTTGTGTGGGATGAGAGGGTAACAAGGGGACACGAAAAGAAACTAAAGTAGCCAAGCTACTTGAAGGACATCAAGAAATATAGTTTTCTTCATAGATGCATAGACCTGTGGAATAGCCTGGACAAAGAGATCGTCCAGTCTAAAAACTTAAACGAGAGTAAGGCAAAATTTGACTTATTGAGAAGCAGAGATGGGACCCCACGAGTGTAGCTCATTTCCTGTATATCACAATTGGGTAAATTAGGTAAATACAGACATAGACACGTACGCGCGCAAGCACTCAATGCATGAGGCCTGGTATGGCCATTGTCAACGTTTTTGTTGTACTGTCAGTGTTATAATGCATTAATTTCTTGCTGCAGTGTTCATAGTTATATTACATACTTTTTACATGTTCTAGTGTTTTGTTTGTGTATTAGTAATGTGACTATGAGTGTAAAGTATGGTGTTAGCTTGAGATGTATGAGTAACTGCCAGTTAAGAGTGATGAGTGGGAGGTTGGGTGTGGCTGGGGTATGAGGGAGGGTTGGGAGCTGGGGTAGAGGCAGGTGGAGCTCGTTTTGTTACCCCCTCCCGTCTTCCCTGGATATACAAGAGTACAAAGGGGGCATCCCTGAGCAGAAATTACTGATCATGAATGTACAGTCACGCTCCCTAATTTAGACCCACCCCGATCTAAGCCCAGAGCTGAGGAAGGCAGTAGCCACGGCTCCTAAACGAACACATTTACTAGCTTCCCAACCCCCCCACTCCTCCCCTGAATCCCCATCCCCCCTCACTATCGCCATCCAATGATCATTCTCTACCTTACTGTATTGCTATCCACCCTCACCTCTTACTGAAACATCATCTACTGAAAAGGACAATGCTGGACGGTAATATACAGTTGTTTTGGGAAAACATAGGGCATGAAAAACCCAATCAATAGGACCTATAACCAGACCACTATAACCACTTTGTTAACAGTCATTAAAATATAGTAATTGTAAAAATAAAAGTATTACAGCAATACAAACTGTATAGGCTAATTTATCACCAGAGCGATAGTATAATACAGCCTCTATAACAGTTTCCCTTGAGGTAATTTATTAAGTGAAATAATATATTCAGGTCTTACTTTTTTTATGCCCTAGGTTTTCCCAAATCTACTGTCTAATACCGTCCAGCATTTTCCTCTTCAGTAAGTGACTGTTTCAGTAAGAGGTGAGGGTGGAAAGGAATGCAGTAAGGTAGACAATGAACGTTGGATGGCGAGAGGGAGGGGGAAGGAATTGAGGGGAGGAGTTGGGGGGGGTGGCTAGTAAACGAGTTCGTTTAAGAGCCGTGGCTACTGCCTCCCTCAGCTCTGGGCTTGGCTTGGGGTGGGTCTAAATTAGGGAGTGTGACTGTACCTGTAATTAAACAAAAAAATGACTGGTGTCCGGAGTGATTCCCTTCCAGCAGATTTTTTCCATTGCTTCCAAAATCTGTTGATTCGGGGTCCGTAGAATCGAGGGTCGACTGTACTGTATTTGTAAGTTATAACATTATACATATCTTCCAATCACTTAAAGTGCATTCTGTTGATTACCAATGACAGATAAGAGCAAAACACTACATTTAGGGGGTCTAGGGCGAATGTCTTGGAACCCACTGATCAAGGGTAATCATATAAATCAGGTTAGCTTGTTCTATCTATCTATTGCCAGACGCCTCAATCCTGCACGGGGTGGCCACAAACAAATCGCCTCCATGTCACTCTGTCCCCAGCCATTTCACTACCACGCTCCCAACTCACACCCCCCTCTCTCATATACTTGTTACAAGGCTTTATTTAATGCTTTAGCTTTAAGTGCTTTAACTTACAAGTACAGTACATACCAGAACAGTAACTTACAAATACAGTACTGTGGAAAAGCAGTATAGCAAATCTTTAATGGACAAATAAAAAAGGCAGTATTCTGACGCCTATCAGGTAAACTGGTTATAAGACTTTATTTCTTGCTTTAACATTATTTAACCTGAGGCAGACGTATGGGTACGTCGCTACGTTTCGTCACAGTGGCATCCGACTACGTACCCATACTTTGCGCAAGTGCTAGGTCAGTCATTTACACATTTTTCAAGTTTCATGGGTGATTTTTGGCAGGCATATGTGGGAGACCTAACTCTACCTGCTGTCAAGCAGGGATACTGCCTGGACCCACCTTCCCCCCTCCCCCCTTCCCCTCTCCCCCCTCCCCCCCTCCCCCATTCCCCCCTCCCCCATTCCCCCCTCCCCCCTTCCCCCCTTCCCCCCCACACTCAGCAGGTCACCTGTTAGCAGTGACCTGGCCAGTAAAGACATGTCACGCCACGATCTCTCCAGTGACGAAATTCACAGTGAAAGTGATTCCTGAGGTGGAGGAAAAAGAAATAAAAAGCTAGAGGAAGAAACAAACAGAAGTGATGAGGTGGTAATGTCATAAAGGAAGGTGCCATGTTGATGTGTTTGGTGAGTGAACAAAGCTTATATCACCTATATTATTGTGTGAAAACCAATATTGTCTTGTACTCCACATAAATTCGTACCAAGTCAATAAATAAATACGTAATTTAAAGGGGCTTGAATTAGTTAACCCTCCCATAGTTCGTTTTCTTTGAACCCAGGTACTCTGTGAGAGAACGAAAAGGTAAGGCCGACTGTCACCTGATAGCAACATTTATAAGCTCAGGAAGGCGATTTCTCTATGAATTTTCGTTGTTTCTCTCCAAAAGTGGAGGTTTGAGGGAAAAAAAAAAAATTGCTCGGGATTTGGGGGTATCAGAGGTGGGAAATCAGTCGGGACATGACGGGTTAATGGTACAGTAAGACCTCACTATAATGGACTAATTGGGGCCCAAGCCAGTCCGAAAAATGCTAAATTCCGATAAAAGCGACATCCGGACTTACCCCTGCTAATCCGGGCTTTTTCCGATATATCAGACATTAGTCTGGATTGCATCAGTGGTTTTCACCACCATTGCAGTATTGTACTGTGTTATACCATTAATCAAATGGCATAATAATACTGTACTGTGCACTGAAAAACATGTCTTTTACTTGTCTTATTGTGGTGAACATAGCTGAAGTGGTCATGCAGTCCGGACTGCTTTCTGGCTTTATTGGACTTTTTCCGATATATAGGAGTTTAGTTCGGTAGCTCCTCGAGTCCAATAAAAGCAAATTCCGGTCTATTGAAGTCCGTTATATCGAGGTTTTACCGTACTTTAACTTGCACATAAACTTACCAGAACAGTAATGTAAATATTTAACTTACAAACACAGTACTGTGGAAAACCAGTACAATGAATCACGTGATCATGTGATCAAAACAAACCATACGCACTGCGCTGATGTTCGAGGGTTTGGCCTTTCAAAGGCCTCTCATTCATAAATGTATAGTTTTCGTAATGGTTCTTTAATCTTTAGTTGTCTTATACGTATCCCAGCACGTACTGCATATGGTAGCAAGCACGTTCGGCAAGAAGCATTCGGGGTGAGCTTACTGTATTCCCCATCCATACTTTGCCACACTCTCACCTCCCCATTCAGTGTCAGTTAATCTACTCCCACTCTGTCACACTCTCACCTTGCCATTTAATCTCAGTTAAGCCACATATGTCCACTTGTGCACCTTGGCACCTGGGCAATCTCTCTCTTTCACCTCATCATATGCACCCCTTACATTCCATGTAATAGTGATAATGTTAATTTAATGACTACTTTAATGGACTCACTTTCACTGAAATTTATCTTATCAGTCACCATGAAGTCATCTTATAGTTATCATCATAATTTTTATCATAACTGTGCTTACTTAGGTTTGGTGTGTGGTTTACTTAATTTACTTAAGCAGTGGTGTGAACTCACAGATTCTGCGATGTTGTATGCCAAGCGTGCCAGCATCCTTCTGAAGCAGAATAGAGTCAATGCAGCCATCCGGGACTGTGACGAGGCCCTGAAGCGCAACCCTGATTCAGCTACCGCATACAAATTCCGTGGTCGTGCTCACAGGTAACCTCTTGTGTAGTGTACACACTGGCATCATGGGGACAATACTGTCATAACTAAAAGTTCTCCAACACTTTCATATAGGCTGTGGCGACAGAAAGTACCAGTATCACTTGAATATTTTTTATGTATTTACCTAATTGTGATATACAGGAAATGAGCTACGCTCGTGGGGTCCCGTCAAATTTTGCCTTAAACTCGTTTAAGCTTTTAGATTGGACGATCTCTTTGTCCAGGCTATTCCACAGGTCTGTGCATCTATAAGGAAAGCTATATTTCTTGATGTCCTTCAAGCAGCTTGGCTTCTTTAGTTTCATTCCCTGTCCCCTTGTTACCCTCTCATCCCACACAAACAGATTTTCTCTGTCAGTTTTAACTACTCCTATCATGGTCCTGAACACTGCAATCATGTTGCCTCTCTCTCCTTTCCTCTAAGGAAGGCAAATCCAGCCTTTCCAGCCTCTCTCTGTACGACAAATCTGCCAGACTGGGGACCATCTTGGTTGCTGTTCTTTGTATTCTCTCAATCTTGGTTATATCTTTCTTTTTGTGTGGGGACCACACTACTGCTCCATATTCTAACCTGGGGCGGATCATGGCCACTATTAATTTTTTCATCATCTCCTCATCCATGTAATGAAATGCCATTCTTATATTGGTCAAGAGTTTATATGTCTCTCCAACTATCTTATTTATGTGCTTTTCAGGTGACAAACTATCCTGGACCAGCACTCCCAAATCTTTCTCTTCTCTCGCTTTTCTAATTGATTCATTATCCATCAGATAATTCAGTGATGGCCTCTTGGTACTTTTACCCATTTCCAATATTTTACATTTTTTTTCGTTGAATTTCATCTCCCACATCCGGCTCCAATCATATATCCCATCCAGATCCTCCTGTAGCATTTTACAGTCCTCTTCAACCTCTATCATTCTCAAGAGCTTTGCATCATCAGCAAACAGACTTGCATAACTGTTCATTCCATCTACCATATCATTTATGTAAATCAGGAACATTACTGGTTCCAACACCGAGCCCTGTGGGACACCGCTTGTTACTTCCCTCCATCCAGATGTCCTGTCCTTTTTACTGTCCCCATTTGTCTGTCACTCAAAAAGTCTCTCATCCATTCCAGGAGGCTTCCCTTCAGTCCTCCGATATGCTCTGTTTTCCATATTAGTCTCTTATAGGGTACCTTGTCGAAGGCCTTCTCCAGATCTAAATACACACAATCCACCCAACCGTCTCTCTCCTGTAGCACATCAATCGCCCTTGAGTAAAAGCTCAATAAGTTGGAAACACATAACCTTCCACTTCTGAATCCAAACTGATTTTCAGTCAAAATATTCATCTCTTCCAGATATTTTATCCATCTGTCTTTCAGGATTCTCTCACACAATTTTGCGACCATGCTTGTTAGGGACACTGGTCTATAATTCAGGGGTTCTTCCTTGTTTCCTCCCTTATAGATTGGTACCACATTCGCCCTCTTCCATTCCCAAGGCACATTCCCCTCTTCCAGGGAACACACAATTAAATTGTGTATCTTATCCGCTAGGGAGGCGGTAGCTCGATCGGTAGAGAGTTGGCTTGCAGTCCCATGGGACCCAGGTTCGAATCCTCGCTGAGGCAGGGAACAGTTTAAGGATTTGAATTTCATTAAAATCAGGCTTTACTGATCTACCAGAAGACCCGCCGACATGTCGTAAAAATAACCCGGCTAATATCAATACACCAGTCCTGTATGAGACAGCCCTAGCATGTATTCAATATGGACGGTGGGTGTTAGCGCCGAAGTGGTGACATGTAGAGGTGTATGAGGACGGCTGGGCCTTGATAGCAGGCTGTAAAGCCTATGCCCAGAGTCGGACACATAAAAAAAAAAAAAAAAGTTGTTCTCTGCATTCCTTCAGTACCCAGTTAGAGATTCCATCCGGTCCTGGGGCTTTCCTTCCGTCTTGATTTTCCAGTAATTTATACACTTCCCGCACTTCCACTTTTATATCTTTTATCGCTACATTTCTAATCACTCCTTCCCCTCCACAAACTCCGTTTCTTTAGTGAACCCCGATTGGAAACATTTGTTCATTATTTCAGCTTGCATTACCGCATCCTTGTAGACCTCTCCTTCTACTTTCAGTTTGGTGATTCCTTCCTTTTGCTTCAATTTGCCATTAACAAACAGAGAAAGAATATGAAAAGGAAAAAAATATTCACTAACATTCTGGGAGGAATGCGAGTATGGAAGACAAGACAAAGTACTGTTGGGATGTACAGCAAACTTTTTTTCATAATGGCACGATATAATCTTAGTTAACCGGGAAGCTTGGGGAATTCACCTTCCCGGTTACTGATTTTGCCTGGATATCTGACAGGGTCTTATGCATAAGTTATATCATTGTAGTACAGGTACTCTGCCTCCCTGGAAACCAGATTTCCCCCAGTCCAGCTATTGTTAAGGTCTCCCTGGTCATGTTCTTTCATGTGAGTTAAAATATATTGGGGGGGGGGGACACAAAAAAAAGAAAGAAATTTTTCTTTTTCAAAAAAATGAAGGAAATTTTGCTGTTATTAGTTTCCAAAATTGTCTCTATTTTTGTGTGGTTGCTGGCTTAGCTTGCAGTTCACATTATCACTACATGGTGTTCTGCTATTGGTGTGATAACCATTGCAAAATGTACAGTTTGTCACACAAGCAGTTGCTTAATCAGATTAGCATCATCACTAAAGATTCATATTATCTCATTACACCATGTAAAAGGGAGAATGAAACCTTCATTGGCATTGAAACTACCAGCAGGAAATAAGAATAACAAAGAACAGTTGAATTACTGAGAAAAGAGGTGCTTTGATGAAGTCGCTTAGTGTCGGCACCACTGTTTCTTGATAGGCATAATAACATCAGTTCTTCAAAATGGTATATGAATATAGAACTGTTGTGTCATCTGTTCTGCTGATTGAAAGTGAAACTCACATTTTCCTTTAACCCATAGCGTCCGGTGTTTATATCTGCCAGCCCTTCCCCCGGCTGGGGATTTCTGTGAAATCACCGTTTTTTAAACTATGATGTATAAGCTAATACTTAGCCAAAATTAAAAAACTAAATGTCATAATACTCAGCAATCCTTCGACTTCAAGCCGATGGCCTAAGATTGTCCGGGTAGTGTGTAGAATCAAATAGAAAGCCTTTGGAATTGGGGTAACATTTCGTTCTTTTGTGGCTCTGTCCATGTGCATGGCACAAGTATGGCTTATATATTAGCCCTCTGCATTAAAAAAACACTTTCAGAATATTGCAGTCCACCACAAACACCATTTCCGTGTAGGCTTTGAGATGTGTGGTGTGAGTGTGCGGTGGGGTGAGCAGGGGATTGCGGTCAGTACGGCGACGACCTTGAGGCAGGCTGGCTGATGTCTCACTGGACAGAAGGAAAAAATTCTGCATAGTTTTATCCATGTCTGAGATAAGCAGGTAATTAGAGTGTGACTGGGATGCATGCAGGAAGGTTGCCAGTGTTTGCCTGTGATGATAATTACCTGTGAAATATGCAAACAGTGCTGCAAAACACTAGATCGTGTATACATGGTACCAGGACATCTCCAGGCGATCATCTATACATGACACCTGGACGCCATGGGTTAAATCAGGCAGACATGTAAAGTATACAGTAATTCAGTATGACTGATAAGCATAAATCTTTAACCTTTCCTGTCCAGCAGATGTTCTTCCGGTCGCTCCCCACAGCCGGGCATTCCTGACAGAAATCGGCAAAATAGTCTATTTTAAAACCTTCATATCACTGTTAATACTTAACCAGTTACAACGAACAAAGTCTCATATTACTCACCAATCCTTCGACTTAAGATGATTGCATCAGGTGGTCTGTGAAGTGCGTGTAGCAAGAGTGAGTGAGGAATGAGGGCAATTTTTGTTGTTTTTTTGCTGGTGTCCGTATGCTTGGCGGAGGTTCAGTGACACAACAAAGACTTACTCTAGCCCACCACAGTGACAACCCTTCGATAACACATCCAGGAGACCACAATCCACGACAAACAATGTTTCCGTGAATATTTTCCCTAATCGGTCATACTGGGTGCATGTAGGCCGG
Organism: Birgus latro; assembly: GCA_018397915.1. Taxonomy (NCBI): domain Eukaryota; kingdom Metazoa; phylum Arthropoda; class Malacostraca; order Decapoda; family Coenobitidae; genus Birgus; species Birgus latro. Next base: position 76 of record JAGKTI010026366.1, on the reverse strand, counting down.
TCACCATAGCAACAACCTTGAACTATGGCTGCTTCTCTCTCTCTCTCTCTCTCTCTCTCTCTCTCTCTCTCTCTCT